>CM076273.1:6095000-6117500 GCA_038380795.1 Pyrocephalus nanus | reverse complement strand
TGAAAATTTTTTTTAAACACAAGTAGCCTTGTAATAGTATAGCAAAAATGTAGTCTGTGATGTCAGTGTAGGAGTACTAAGAACCTGTTCAGTGAGATAACATCTTTTAGAAACCTAACAGTTTATTATCCTCTTTGTTTCTTGGTTTTCTTACATTGAAAAAGCTTCAAGGAAACACTAGAAAGGTATATCTTGAGGTTTTAAGACATCAACAACAGCAGAAATTCCAGACAAACAAGCTGTCACTGTTTTCAGATACTGTGCAACTGAAAATGTTGGATGGGACCTATGTTTATCTGCAGCAGTCCAGGGATTTGCTTTTCCTATGTGTCCAAATATTGTAACTGAAATACAGATTTAAATTCTAAAAAAATTGTATGGGCCTTTATAAACGGGACCTGAGTCCTGCCTAAATATAACTTCATATTTGGGAAGACCTAATCTGATGAGAAGGGTTTTCTTTAACCATTTACAAAGGGTTTTTTGTTCTCTCCAGTTAACACTGCAGTGCTTGGCTTGACTCTCCCATCGGTTTGCTTCTCCTCTAGCTGGGGAGGAAATGGGAGTAATGCCTTAAGCCTGGCTACCACCCCTCAGCTCAATACAAAGTGCCTAATGAGAAGATAGGCTTTGCCTTTTAGGGCTTATAATTCAAGTATAAACCCAGAGACAATTGGAACATGAAAGAAAATTAGGCATGAGGAGAAGGCAAAAAAAATATCTTCCTTTGTGTGAGGAACAGTGGGGATGGCAAACCAGGTGTCTCCTGCACAATTGTTGGCAGCTTGCTGTGGAAATGTGAGTTATAAAGGAGGGGTTTAAACTTTAGCTGCGGTAATTCTCCTATGTCAAAGAAGCTTTATGCCAGAATCATCATTTGGAGAACATTTCAAAGCGTGACAAAGACTGGTTCAATCTGCAAGCAAAGGATGAGATTTAGGGAGTGTTGGGGTAAACCATGACAATGACAATAAGTAGCCTGTGTTTGGTGTGGTGGAGAAACCAAAGGAGTGAAAAGAGGAGGTGTCATGGACAAAGTGGGACACTCTGCAGTAGAATTTTGCATTGGGTGCAATCGGGACAAGGTGGAGATGGGAGAGACCTTAGAGGGTACATGAAAAGTGTTGTATTGGTATTGCACTAATACTGGGCTGTGCTGCTTAGCCCTGCTTTCAAAATTACTTAATATTGCTTTCATCATTAACAGAAGCCCTAAAAACTGTTGTTTACCCTTCAAGTCAACAAATGGCCTTGTGCAGCAGCCTGGTCCTGCTGGTGCTGACCGGTTTAAACCAAAGGCAGCAAAATGGCCAAGCTCTTAATTATTTCCCACTGAAATGAAGGATGCAATTCTGTACCACAGCCTGGTAGGGGGGCTCTGCAGAGAAGTCAGTGCTTCTCTGGGAAATCAGTGTTGGTAAGGTGAAGCCCTAAGGCTATGGTGCTTGAACTGGGGTTTCAGAGCCTGTTGTATGAAAGAGTTTGGCTGATGTAGATGTACAGAGTGTATTATTTGGAAGTGACCTTTAATTTCATTTGTTAGACATGCATAGGAATAAACATAGTTAGAATTCTCAGTCATAAATTCTTCAGATTATAGCTTCAGTCGAGTGAACTTTATTTTGCTCTAAGAACGCCCTTTGTTTTTGTTTCTATTTTGCTTACTAATGTAATGGCCCTAAATTCACTACTGACAAATATCTTGGAAGTATTCTGGCTTGGCTTTTACTGCTGGCTCTTATCTCTTTTAAGTAGGGTTTATTAGATGAGATCATCTACAAAGGACTTATTTCTGTTATAAAATGGAATTAAAAAAAAGTAAAAATACAATTAGTAGCTGTTCTCTTTTTACTCAGTTTGAAAGATTAGAATATCAATGTCAAAGAGAATAACTGGGTTTCTGGAGTATGCTATGCAACTTTTGTTTTATCCTGTTTTGTCCTCTTTTGCTGTACTGTCTAGGGGAAAGGATCAGAAGAATTTCATTCTGTTCCTCATCATTATCTTGAGGAGAGGTTTTCCCTCTCAAAACAATCCTGAACGGAAAGTTTTCAGTTCCCAATGTGAAATGACCACCAAACACGTACATTATGAAGGCTTAAAAAAAAAGGTGTTAATCCCATTAATATTGTAATTCTTAATGCTGTCCTGTAGATTGTCTGCTTGAGGTGGCATTGTAATATTTTAACATAAATATCTGATTCAAACACTGAGTTTTGACATATTAAATTTCTCACAGGTTTTATTTTTACAGTTGTGACCTTCAGTACCTATCCTGTGTCTCTTAAGAATTTCCTCATCCAGGGAACAGATTCATTGGCTTAAGAATAACTGGTAAGAATACTTACTTATCTTGTTCTCATAATGTTTTCTTCTACTTATGGATCTGAGTATAGGATTGTTTTTCCATATTAGAAATATATTAAAACAGAGTACCTAAATTAGATTTTAAAAATCTGTTCTCACACTTTTTTTTATTACATCTTAAAAAATACAGTGTTTATGTCTTGCTAAACTTTATTGTAGTTCTTTCAGGGTATAGTGAGCTACAAATAGATTTTTTTCAAAAAAAAAGTCTGCTTGGTGAAATCATGAGCATTCATCTTTATGCAGTTGATATGTAATAATTGTGTTGGGGATGAATCACCATTTATTACTTTATCATCAGACTGCTGATTTAAAAAACCCCATGACATTCCTGATTAAATTCATTTTATCACTTTTTGGGTTTGTTGTGTTTTTTTTTTTTTCCCCCATAAGTTCAACAGAACATCTCATGCATATTATTAAAAACCATATTCTGTTGTATATTAGCATGAGAAGAACACCCATGAAAATCAGTGGGTGGAGGGGTGTACTACATTGTATTCGTGATTTTCCTCTGAGCTATTCCAGTGCAGAAGAAGAAAAGCTCCTGTAAAGTCTGAGAAATCAGATTGGTGTGGAAATAAGTGTGAAATCAGAATTGGGTTATTTGGCCCTCAGTTTGAAATAAAAGTCTAGCTTCCTAGGAAATAACTAATAATTAATTCCACATTCTACATGCATTAATTGATTCTTAAATCAAAATTTCTGATAGCTTCTGCTCCCAAATCAAATTCTTATGTTATTTCTCTATTATAATTGTTATACTGGATTGTCCATTCATTTTTATATGTTGGGAATCAGAAGAAATTGTGTGATTCAGTGGAGTTGTGCTGATTTATAGCCGATGTAAGTGAGAGGATATCCAGGCATATTAAAGCTTCAGTAATGCAAATGCATAAGCAGGTATTGAATTACTGATGCTAATGGAATTACTCACGTGAGTAAAGTTAAGTATAGACGTAAGTGTTTCCAGGATTGATGTCCATACTTATGAATTTATATCATTTAAGAGTATGGCTCACAATTTTTAAAACTTACTAATTGAATGTGAGCTACCGGATTTTATTCTAGACAATTGACTCAGAAAGAATTACAGTGACTTGATTCTAGAATAATTCCATCAACTTCAGAGAAGATATGTGGATTTTTTAATGCTGTAAATAAGGATGTAGTTTGACCAATTCACTTCACTGATCCCTACTAATATCAGGAAATACTTGCCAGAGTAAAGGAGGAGCACAGAACCGGACAATTAGTAATACAAATGGTTTCAATCAAATGGTTAAATAGCTCAGCAAAGACGTGGTTTGTTTTGTAATAGCATTTGGAATCCAAATAAAACCATCTGAGAGATGTGCTGTTTGTTGTGATGTTAATGCAGAAAACAGAAAACTCAACGCGTCTTGAATTTCAGGGGGAGTGTTATGAAGCCACTGTATATTTAAAAAAAAAAAAAAATTCCAAGCCCACAAACTTAAAATACACATGCAGAAGCTCCTACTTGATTCTAATTAACAGAGCTTACCTTTCTCTTGACCATAGAGGTCATCATGTAAACTATTTAAATTGATAGTAATATTATGCACCACGAAATTAATTTTACATTGTATACAGTTTTTATTGTGACTTTATCTTGTTTCAAAAGTGCTTACTTTCTGATTTTTGTGGATATTACTGACTGGATTACTTTTATTTTGGTTTTTACACAACAGTTATATTAGAAATTTGCTGTTTTATTCTTACCTTCTTAGTAAAAATCCTTTTATCACACAATGGGTAATTTATATCCATTACCAGCCCTTTCAATCCTTTTCAGTGGTGCTGTCAGTGCCTTTGGCACAGTAATGATTAATGTGATCTAATAATAGTGTGCCATTATATTACCTTAGTAAAACATGTACCAACATCCTATTCAGATCTACCAAATTCATAGCTTCCTATAATATTTTTGTTGAAAGACAGGATTACTATTTTTCAAAGCGGAATTTTTTTTTTCCTTTAACATATTTAATGAAATTCACAATTCTTTGCCATGGTAATCTTTGTGCATGCATTTGGGCTTGATGGGTGAATTTTATATCATTCTGCATTATTATGATTTGTTAGGCAAATTGTTTGACACGTAAAGAGAGATATGCATTACATTGTTTTGCTTTGTTAAGGGTGCATTTTAAGCATTCAGTACCTTCTGATTATTCTGCTGTATTTATCTTAGCGGGTATATTTAGATTGTATTATGCAAGAATAAGCATTTGGGCTAAAATGTGTTTCTTTCTGTATTCTAACCCAGATACTGCCACATACTGCAGAAGGCAAACTCTCTGCTCTTCTGCCCATTAGTACCAGTTTTGGTTGTTTCTTTGCTGTGGTCCTTGTTCTTTGCCACTTCCTTGCTCCTTTTTTTTTTTTTTTTCCTTTCTTTCTTTTTTTTTTTTTTTTCCAGTAGAAACATGCAAATGGTGCCCAACTGTGAGCTGGGAACTGGGATTGTGCAGTGTTATGTCTGTGGTTTTCAACCCAAGGTACACACATTTGACAACCAAATTCACGTGTATCTGCCCAGTACTTGAGGGTCACTGAGGTATAGCATTGCTTGACCCCAAACTCCAGCTGTCAGGCAGTACCAGTTCACCTGAGAGGCAGAGAGACTATCCAGGGGACACATTTTTGGTAACAACAAGTGTTGTTGCTTATAAAAGTGTTGGAGTTACGTACCTGATGGATGCAGTGGAGGAATTTGCTGCTGCTCTTGCTCTAAGCGCTGATTCCCCACTCCTCTGAAACAGGCAGGACTTTAGTCATGGCACTCTTTCCAGCCTTGGGTTCATCTATTTAATAATGCTCCTAATCAGCATGGCTGAAGAGTTTGGGTAACACTGCATCTTCGCAAAGCATCTTAAATCTTCATCACCCGGAGATGTCATTATTGCAGTCAGGGAGTCACATCCTTAACGCTGTCGCAGTAAAATCAAAATGAAACAGCACGTCCACATTTTAACTCTACTTTGTGATGTTCTGTTAAATACATGCTCTTACTGTTTCATCATATCACAATAAATAATGAATGAGAAAAATATTTTAATCTCGTCAATACTGGCGATGTCTAAAAACAAGCCAAGTGTGTGTGTGCATTTATGTGGATTCCTTATTTGATTTAGGCTAAGCGATACAGCTGTAACATGATTTGAAATATGCAATCAATGTAAACGAAGAAAAATATTTTGAATGCAGTATATAAACTGCGTGGTTCTTTAGACATAGTTTTAGGGAAAAAAAAGATGATGACTGTCATGCCTATAACAATAGTACTACCCCTGGAAATATATGCAGCAGCTTTATTTTCTGCCATGATAAAGACAATCTTAGGTCTTGGTCATTTAAATCAAAGACACTCTCATCTCTTCCACATAGCTGATTCTTCATGACATAACAAGAAATGAGGGAGGAAATAAAGCCTGAAATCTTGGTTTAACATTGTATTTAAAAGGTTTAGAGAAAGTTCAAAGAGATGCTTCCCTGTTTTTAGTGGTAAATGCTCATGTACAAAAGAGAAAAGCCTTTTATAAAGATCTCTCCAAAATCAGTTTACTAATGGAGATATAATTTGTTAAAGCTCTAACACAGCTGTACCGGTCTTGAATTAGAGATGCCTTAGGTTGCACTGTAAGTCACTGGACAGTCTATTGTGCAGATTGCATTATACCTTACTGCTTTATTACTCCTGGATCCTGCAGTTGTACTAGTCAGGACCAAGCAGAAATGAAAAACGGTGCCTTCCTTTTTTTAACTAACAACAGAATGGTCAGTGAAATATTTCTCCCTCGTCTCTTTACATGCAACTCAAAATAGGTGTGGCTGACTGCAGAATAGACTTCTCCATGGTCTAAAGCATTTTCAGGGCCTGGTTGGTTGCTTCTTATGTTGTTCCTTTCAGTGAGAGGTTGTTCTGTGGAGTGCATGAGGCACCAGGTGCATCAGGGTAGTTTTATGTCTGTTTATTGGTAAAGTAAGATTTGAAGTCAGTGAATTGGCCAGCAAAGGATTCTTTCATCTGCACATATTTCCATCCTCATTCTGATGGGATAGAGACTCTGATGTGTCACCTCTGAGAGTAGGGCTGGTGAGAGGAGGGAGAGGAGGACCCTGGGGCAGGTGCATGAGCTGTTAATAAGAGCACCATTACAGTTCACTGCCCAGTTTAAGCTCCTACCCGTATTGCCGTACTGTGATCCTTAACACACTTGGGTAAGTTAGGAAGTGGCTTCTTTTGTGTGACTCTGAAAGAAAGGCCTCCCAGTAAGCAGCAGCAGCAGAATAAAATAATTTTTTTTAAATCTTGGCCTATTCTGGAAAGATAGAAAAGCACAAGAGGAAAGTATTTTTGGCTTTTAAGGCTCATTTTATCTCTTGTGAGGCCATCAAGTCAATGAGTAGAAGTGGCAACTGGTAATTCTTGGGTTATATTACTAGCCACTGAATTACTGTGACTTTAGTAATGAAACATAAATGTTCTCTCTGTTCCCCAGTGGGCATAATACCATTTACCTGTCTGAAAAATGCTTTGTAATTTAATTAACACTTGGAGTGCTCTTTGAGATCCTTAGATAAAAGCAGGCAAAATGAGTCAATTGTTACAGAAATCCCAATTTATCCCCATTTAAAAAAAATTACACTTTGTCTTGACTTTTTCAAACCTCAAATAATGTTTGATAGGAGTTTTGGGCTTTGTTCTTACTGGTCCTTAGAGTCACTTATTCTAAGTGATTTGCATAGGCATGGTGTAGGTACTACTTTTTTTTGTTCAACAGAGTATTTTGGTGGATCATAAATTACCAGTCCCTGTGCTGAGAATCTCTTTCTGAGAGAAGCATACATTTCCAGAGGAGAATTTGAGTTGTGCTTGACAAGTTCTGCATTATTCTTCCATATATACCTTTATATATATACTGTTTTGGGGAAAAGATTTCTTAATATTTAGTTGGGCACTGGATGTAATAGCTTGGTCTTTGTTTCATCAAGTATGCTAGTATCTTGATGATTAATTACATGATTGTACTATTGTAACTACAGCTGTTCAACAGCCATTTGTAATTAACTCATCCTGTCCTGGCCAGATCATTGACCAGTGGCCAAACCAATTATTTCCTGCATGTAGACGATCACTGTCTAGAAGTACACACTGACCAACCTTGGACTGAAATATTTAATTCTATATATACTTCTGTTTGAATATATACTTTGTAAGATGTGCAGTTAAGCTGATTTTTACATCTGCTCTGACCTCCAAGAACGGTTTGGGTAAGGCAAGCAGAAACACTTGCAGCAAGTGAGCTGCAGCTTCAGCCCATCTGTGCTTTCCATCTTGTTTTGGAAACAGTCAGACCTCTCTCTCAAATCCTAAAGCCCATCTCTTTGCTCCTAGGTACCTAATTCGTTCTCTCACTTTTTCCTCAGCAAGTTCATGCACTCACGTGAGCTTTGCTGCCTATCACTCAACTTTCTTTTCAGGGAGTGTGGAAAAAGCCCACACATACCTGGATACAGCTGGGCTCAAAGTAAGGTTCTTGGCAAAAAGTCTGTGTTCACGCATTTCCCCCCTTTTAATCTACCTTCTGCCACTATCTTATCTTAACAAATCAAAGGGAGTTTAAACAGTCTTTTAAATAAGAAGATAATCTCAACGAGCATCTTACCACTAGCAAAAAGCATGGCACACCTGTTTGTACACAGCCTGGATGAAATATCTCAAAGTTGTGCTAAGCAAGGCTGCCATTCCCTTCTGGTATCAAAATTGCCATTATCTTGAAGTTTTAAGTTGTACTATTTGTCTTATATCACATAATAAAACTTACAAGAGAGTTTATACCTTTTGTGTTCTTTCCTTCATCATCTTCAGCAGTTGTTTCAGGAGAACCCTTTTGGTCTTGCTTTGATAGTTTAAACAGACAGTCCCATGCAGTTGTGGCAAACAAGGAGTGACTCTCAGCTTTTGTGAAAATCTGGTAAAGCCAGAATAGCACAAGTGTTCTGCCACTGCTTTTTGAGTATTTTAGAGTAACACAAGTTCTATTTAACAGAAGTTGTTAATATTTTCCTGACTCTACAGGACTTTCCTGACTTTCTTTCCTTCTGTATAAATTCCACTTCTAAAATCATATTCTACTATGAAAGGTTTGGAGGAAAGATAAAGAGGGGGATCTTTGTGAAATTCATCCCTCTGCCCAGCTCTAGTGGCAGGTAACAGTGCTGGGCAGAAGTGCAAATGCGCACTAGCCATGTGGACACCTGTACACGTGTAAAGGACTCTCTGAGAGCAGCTTGCTTTCAGAACAGGTGCAAGTGTGCAACTCTAATGCCCAGTCAAAAAGCAGAAGCCTCTCTCCCTTTCTCCCTCATGCCCTTCCTCTGGAATATTTCATTTTTACTGAAAGTGTGGGTGGATAAAAATAGAGCACATGTTAACTCTCTTAATAGTGATCTCAAGTGTTGCTTTGAATGGACATTGTCCTCTGAGCTAAACACTGGAGGAAAATTCTCGTGTTCCTTTTCTTTCCTGTGGGTAACTGCACATTGCATAGCTGACCAAATATGCCAAGACTATGGAAAAAAGAGAAAATGGCAAGATGACTATTTCCCCAAAACCGTAAACACACATTGCAGCCTGCCTTCTTATTTGAGAATGCAAGATTTTACTTTTTGAATAACTACTGTATTTTAACAATAGTCATCAAGTGGTTGCTATGTGATACACAACAGTGTTTTTCATGAACTTTTGGCTGCTGAATAAGCCCAGCAAATATGGGTTCTTACCCTTTTAGTTTTCTGGGTCAATTCATTTTGCACAAAGGAGAGAATGATAATTTGAGTTGTAGGCAGAGAATGTTTTCTTCACATGGTAGGAAAGATGAAAGCTGTTTTTATTTGATTTCTTTTTAAATTAAAAATTATAATTCTTTATAGAGTTACAAATAATTATCTTATTACTAAAGGCATCCTGTAAGCTTGTTAGAGTCTTTCTCTGTAAAATAGTTGCTGATTGTCACTGCAAACTAAAAATGAGAGAGAAATATAAATATATATGTGATGTGTATGTGTGGACATTTTTTATTTTATTTTTTTTTAATGCTTTTTGATTACCTCAAAAGTAAAAACCTGGGCAAATGCTTTTTGTTTGCTGGGTGGTGCTGGCTGGTTACAGACTATATTAAATTGTTATCTGAATTGCTTTTCTCTAAATGCTCAGTCCTCTCCTGCTCATGGGTCAGAGAGGACAGTGTCTATCAGATTTAGTTGGCTTCCTGATGGGACACCACATTGAGGATGCTTTTATGTTCTTATCTCCTGTTCTTCTGTTGTTGGAATCCCATGGAGCAGGATTTCTGAAAATTGTGGATCTAAAATCTGTGTGAGAGCAGGGGCTGGAACTCAGTAATGGGAGGGGAGGGGGCAGGTGAGGTGGCAGAAGAGCAGGCAGATGTCAACAGCTACTGGGAACCCCACTGAGGCACAGGATTAATGCCAGTTTACGTGGGGGGAGGAGGAAGACTCCAGAATTAGGGATAAAGTAGGGTGTTTGGGACAGGGAAGGAAGGGTATTCAAGGGAAGGAAGAGAAATTACTTCCAGCTGTGCAAACATGTGAGATGTGTACCTGTCTCTCTAGTTTCTCAGTGCTGAAGATCTCCTTTAATTGTAATTAGCTTCTGCAGTAAGTACACTCACAGGGACAGGTTCAGGAAAGCTTTGATGAAGAAAGAAGGGCTGGTTTGGGAGAGGAGTGAAAATTGGAAAGGTGCTGAGGACAGTTCCATTGTATTGAAAGAGTTTTGGGCAGGGTGAGCAAGGAGGTTTAGGTTAAGGATTCAAATGCCACTAAGATAGGAAGGGTGGAAGGTCATCATGCTCTTCTGTGAGGTGTTTCTAAGCCAAGAACTATCCTATCCTGTGTAGGGGCCCTTGTTTGGTCTTGTCCAAATTAATGGAGAACACAGTCTATGTGGCAAATTCAACAAGGCTTTGGAGGGTGGGTAGTTGAACCATTGATACCCTGGTTGCTGCTGCTGGTATTATATTGGATTTGGTTACTCCAAGGAAAGTACAGCTGTAATTACTCTTCCTGTCTATGTATGACAGCATCCATCAGTGCTCATCCACACACTTAAATGTCACAATGAGATGTGCTTTAAAATGAGAAAGATGAACAGATTTCACCTGAGCATTGTGGCTGTTCGTTCTCTTAGGATCTTTTCTTGACCCCTTTCCATGCTTCCAAAACACAGCTCTAGAGCAAGCTCCAGAAAGGCTTCATTTCATGCCATCTTTTCTCTAGTCTGGATATAACTTCAGTGAATTATCACAGTGGCTGTAGGCCTCCATTTGTGTAATTTACGTAATTCCATTAGGTTGAATAAATTTACACAAATTTGTACCAGGTGCTTCTGCTGAGAAGGTTTGTGTTGGTTATTTTTGCTTTGGGGTTTTTTTTGAGCATAGTAAAGCTATTTATGCATATGGTTACTGTGGCAGATATGAGTGTTTCACCTTACTTGAAGAACTACCTTACAAAGGAGAATGAAGGAAGTTACAATATAGCCCAGGTCACTGTGTCCTGAAAATATTCAGAAAATTCTTTTTTCTCTCTCAATTTGCCATTCTATTAAAAATACTTATTGCATGTTTTTAGTTAGGTTCATTCCAAATCCAGTTTTGAGGGACATATCTTTTCTCTTTGGTCTCAGACACTGCAAGACCCCCACCACAGATGATAACATTGCTCAAATCGAAAGAAAATTCTTTCATGGGTGATACTTTTTTATTTTATTTTATTAGATGTTTCATATAAAGCAGTGGGATAATTTTCCTTCTCAAAGTCATATCATACACAAAGCTGTCTTCAGGGCTATTTCTTCTAGTTCACTGGACAGCTGTTCTGCCTGAAAAGAAAGAAAAGATCATATATCAATCAAAGACTTCAGGAGAATCCTTATGTTCTTTAGCTAATAGGAAAATCCTAACTGAGAGTTCTTGATCTTCTGACTTCTGCTTTTTCCGTTTGGAGAACTGCATTGATATATTTTGCAAGACTATCTGTTGGATTTATTTTTTTTAATGTTTCTTTTGTGTGTCGTTTTGATGCTTGGAGGGTGTTACAAACTCATCTTCACTGGTGACAGCCACATCACAAGCAAAGAGTTTTCTTACCCCTGTGACTTGATTCATCCTCTTCTGAATGTCACTATGGGCAGAAATTAGTGCTACTTGGCAGAAACAAGGTTCTCTGCTCTGCTGGTGCTGAACTACTGATTTCCAGTGGAAAAAGACTAAGAGGCTGAAGGATGTGCCTGAGCTGCAGCCTTCTTAACTTGTATAGAGGTCTGTATTTACTCATCATTCTGCAGTTCTGTAACTCCATTACAATGAAATAGCTAACAGGGAATAAATTTATTTTTTAAAAATATATATTTTATTACTATTTTTACATTTACCCTAATCTGTCATGCTAATTTAATGAAGATTCAAAGCACATTAAAATTCATCACCTTTAAAAAATATTCAGAATACTTTTGTATAATTTACTAAATGATGTTTAAATCCAGTAGCAGAACTGAATTTACCATGTGTCCTTTCACCTGTAAGTGTGGGGTGGAACACACAGGTGACTTGGATGCTGCCATTTTAGCCTAGCAGTGATTACATTCCAGAATGGAAACCTCATCCCTAATGCAGGATTTTCTGGCCACTTTACAATATGAGCTGAGTGTCAGAGCATGGCTGCACTGCACGGGCAGACTGGGACCAGGATGAAGGCTGACTTGGACAGAACAGTAGCTCAGAGGAGCTATTAAGTGAATGTGGACATTTTTGCCCAAAGGAAAAGGAAAGACAAAACTAAACTCCAAGAAGAGTTTTGTATCCACCTGTTGGTGCTCTTCAAAGCAGTCTGTTACACGTTCATGCTATGTCAGCATTCGATGGTATCTTCAGAGCCCAGGCAATGCCAGGTGGGGCTCAGCAATACACAGATTTGCAGTGTTTTGATGTTTTTTTTGCTGAAAGAGACCCTCTGTTCTCCAAGCCAGCAGACCTTGACTTTGGTAAGGCTTTGCAAGGGCTGTCTGGCCTGGATTCCTTTATGTAGGATTGCAAGCAAAATTAAGGCATGACGCAGTTAATTATGCAGTAGAAAAGAGGTATGAGAGAAGGAAGATGTGCCAGCATAATTGCAGTAAATTCTTGTATTTACATATACTTAAAGTTGTCCTGATCCAAAATTTCCTGGAGCGAATGAATTTATTGATTCTAAGCAGATCTTGGATCATATGGCTTGCCACATTGGATCAGAATATTGGGCCATCAAATGCCATTGATTATGACCAGGAGCAGAAAATTTAGAGGAAGAGGCAAGAAACCTGTGATCAGTCATTGCAGAATAAGCTCTCCTAAAGGATTGTGTAATTATAAGCAGGACTCATGGCCAGTGTGCACATGTGATAGCTCCAAACAGAGGGAAAACAATGGGGATGATTTAATTCTCTTTTGCTTTGAAATAAAAAAAGATCAGTTTTATTTAATCAATAGACTCCAGGGTTTGATGTATGGATGAAAACTTACAATCAGTGGAATAATATTTCTGGTTAAGCACTTCTCATCAGGAACTTGTTTGACCTGTGAGCTGCTTCATTTTTTAAACTTAGATGTCTCTATTATAGAACTTCTAAAGATTGTTGCAGTGCCAGCATGGGGAGTGTGTGCATGCTTTAATACGTATGCATCTTGTAGGAGAGGAGATAAACCTTTTTCTTTGTACACAGACACATACATGATTTATCAAATATATTGTATTACTCTGTCTTTACAGTTAAATGTACAGTGGATGTGAATTACTCTATCTGTGAAGGATTAGAAACTCTGATGTTCTGTCTTGTATTCAAGAAGAGGATTACTCTGCAGATAACATGCAGATAATTTACTTTTAGTGAGGTATTGCAGTTTAAGGACAGCAAAATCAACTTTCTTGAGGTAAAAGGAATAGGAGGTGGTATAGAACAATACAGTGTAGTTGACCAGTCATAGGAATTTCAAGAGAACATTAGAAATATATCACTATATATTTATTGAAGAGTTGTCATTTCCATTATTCCCAAATGATCTTTTGATTTTAAGAAAATAAAAACATGTTGTAAATCCTGAGAACCTTGAAATTCCTCAGTTTTACTGCAAGTATTGGCATGATTGGCAGCATTACATGCTAGTAGCTCATTTAAATATAAAACATCTGTACATTATTATTTAGGGATTTTTCATCTGTTGATTTTAGAAATGAGAGCTTTATGAGTCCTTGCATGCATAGTTGTGTGTTACTTGTGTACAGAAGCAGTCAATAATGAGAGAATAGGCCAAAAATATACTGTATATGGGTTTGTGATTAAGACAGGAAATGCAGAGTGTATGAAGAAATAAAGTGTGCACTGCATTTGATTTTAGGTGTGGCAGCAGCAATTATGATTTTGTAACAGTGAATAACATGACAGTTCAAAAGCACAGTGAGAAGATTATGCTTTCTTATACACAGCAATGTAAATTCTTAAAATAACAATGTAATTTTTACATTTTTCACTGCATATCAGTATAATCCAATTTAGAACAATTTATTCTCAACAGGTATGGTAAAAATAGATATATCATTCTGGAGCGTGGTATAATACATTAATTTTTATGAGTGAGTTATGAAGATGTACAACTCAGGACCTAGGATAAACATCATATTCCTTAATTAATCCATTACATTATGGCACATATGTGTCACTTTTATTACCCTAAAATGAAAAATGTTGGGGAAAGAAAAGAAAGCTGGTGGTGTTTTTTTTCTATATTAGAAAATCCTTCTTCTAAAATCATAAAAATCTAAAATCTAATGCAGCAAACACTATTAATGAGTTAAACACCTGAATTCCTTGAAGACTTGTAAGATAAAGAGCGATCATCTTCTGGTAATAGTTCAAATACATTCTTAGCTCAAATATTTTAAAGCTTCTGGATGTAGTCCCTACATTTTTAAATTAATCTAGACCACAGCTAGAGAATGCAGGTGAAGCTGTGATGGAGCAACAATATAGGAACAGTAGTGGAAAATGAAGAAAAAAGAATTATCTGTCCCCTTAATATCCCAAAATGCCGTAATATGGGTGCTTATAGTTTCTGAAGCCACCTGTACATATCTGCAATGAACCTTTCTGTGTTATGGATCTTACTGTAGGTTTCAGCCAAGATTCTCCCTTCTGCCCCATCATAGATCTCCAGTAAATCTGGTGTGTTTGTTTAAAGGACAGGAAACTCGTAATTTCTAGAGGAAAGGTATCAAAATGCCCCTTTTTGCTTGAACGCTCTGGCCTCAGCTTAGGAGGTTGTTCCCTTTGGCTCTGAGTGTGGGTGGGTGTCATGTTTTAAACTCAGAGTTTTATTTTAAGATGGGGATGAATATTAGGGTTGTAATTATAAATATTTTGCATTTACAGAGGAGAATCTGCAAGAGCTTTCGTCATCCCTTGATTAAAGAATTAAACCTCGCCACGCTCCGGCCAGCCAGGTAAGTTGTGTTAGTCCTGCAGGTCCTGCAGCAGCTGTAGTTTGGGAAGGGGGGATGATTTTCTAAACGTGGGACACTGGAAGAGCTATGCTGGGCACACATTGGAACAGGCTCCATATCTCCCTCACTTCCTGATCTGAGGCTTCTCCTCAACAGAATTTATCTGTTTGATGATCTAATATGGGAACTGTTTTTCAAAAATGTGGTAATTCAGTTGTATTTGTGTACTAGAGCTGAGTGCTGAAGCAAACACTTGCAACTCATCTACTACACTGTATAGGAACTTTCTAATATCAAACTCATAGGTTTATGAATGTGTGTTTTGTGAGCCCAAGAGCAAATGATCTTTTACATATCTGTGTGAATACATTTTAATGTGATTTTACAATGTTAGGTTATCTGTCACTATTTGTCATTTCTAAAATCTGATACTAATAGAATTTAGTATTTGTCATTTTACATTAAAATAAGAATAGACATAAGACAACATAAACCAAAACACTATTAACGAAAAAATCAAATTAGAGATTATTGTGTATTGAAGACATGAAATTTAATACAAATTAGCACAATACAAAGAAATATGTTTTTCTGCTATCTCAGCATTAGAAGAATAGCTCTGCTTTTCTCCATATGTCTGTGTCACCAGGTTGTTATTTCTTTTGTTTAGTCATATAATAGAATGTGTTGAGACATATTATCCTCAACTTGTGTAACAGCCTACAAATACTGATTGCAGTTTGAGCTTGTTATGGAAAAGTATTGCCCTGTGGATTGAGAAAATGACCAACAGCGGACTATAATCTATGAAGCTGAGAGTAAAATTGCCAACTAGAGGTCATTTTTCAAACCAAGGGGCAATAGTTTTCTACTATAAACTGAATATTACAGTCAGTATATGTTTTATTAAACCATTTCAGAAACTTGGGAGCAGTTTCATTTAAACTTCTTGCTTGATGTGGCTCGGAGAACAGGCCCAGGGCAGCTCACAGAAGAGGTCTGGCATAGTCTCTATAATAAATATTCTGTATACGCAGTAATTATGAAGGCTTTAGGGTCTTTATGGTGAATGGCCATATCCTGCCACCATTCTGAATCCTTAGCAGCAATTGAAGTCATTAAGATTTGTGTGTAAAAATCAGTGCAGGCCAGTGTTTCTCACTGTAATACTGTGACAAACTAGAGCCAAACTACATAGAAAAGCCAATTATGGCTATTGCAGTCTAAAAGATTAAAAGGAAACCACCTTTTCCTTCTCCATACCCCCTTACTGCTTTTCTCTCCTACTAAAGTGTGTAGATGATGGCACTCACACAGGGGTGATTGCCCAGTGCCTTAGTCAATGACAGGATTTCCAGTCTGGGATAACAGAAATGGCAATAACATGCATGGACAAAGGGAAGCCTTTAACCTCCTCCTCTTCCACACCTTGCTTATCCATTGAGTTCTGCCCCCCTGTGCCTGGGGAACAGAGGTGCTTTCTGCAGCCACTGCTCAGAGTGACTCTTACTGTCAGTACAAAATCCTCACTGGACTTTAGGTTTTAGGAGGAGCGACGGGGAGTTGTAGCTTCTCTGCAAAACAGGGTAGGGGGCAGAGAAATATCAGAAAGACCACAGTGTCTTGGGAAGAAGGGAGCAAAGTAAAACCTTTAACTTTTTCCCTGAGAATCCCTGATGAAAGTATTTTGTTTAGAGCTCCTTGTGGAACTTAACTACTTCTGCAAGTGTCAACGTCAACTTAAATACCCTACAGGATTTCTAATTCTCTATTTTGGGGCAAAGCTATTCTCTATTTTGGTCTGATCCTGGCTTTGTGGCATAACCATGTCACAGTCCAATGCTACTGTGTTGTCCATGGTACACATATTTCAGTTCCTGCATGCCTAAGTTGCAAATTCACGTCAGAACCATGTCTGTAAATTGTGTATTCCCATAACCATAAATAGAAATTTCTATCTGCATTTGCCAGATTAATACATAGTTACAGCTGTAGTATGGGCAAATTAGGTGCAAAATATGGTTTTGTACTTGGAGTTTTTAAAAACCAGACCTTACACCCATATGTGTGTATATATTATACAGACATGAACATAATTTTCAAATGGTCATAATTTTAAAGGTCTGCATAAAACTTCACCTCGGTAAGGGTGATGGATTAGAACAATAAAAAATGGAGCAGCAAAAGACCTGTTATACATCTAGTCCATCTTCTTGACATTACAGGATTGTTCCCTACAGGGTACTTGCTAACACTTTGTCCAGGGCAGGTTTAAATGTCCCAAGCAGTGAAGTTCCAACTGAAGTTTGACAGATATAATTCAAAGGATATTTTTCTGACTCTCTGTCTTAAATTGAACAGTTTACCATGTTATGTTGGTCATAATTTCAGGGTCCTGTCCTGTATGTATCTCCTTGGTGCTTCCAGGCTTCCAAATATTTGCAAAAAGTCTCCATAAATTACTTTGGTATTGACCATCCCATTTTCTCTCATCCTTTACCGAACACTGTCACTGGGCAGATTGTGTGGGGTTTTGTCCCCACTCCCCCAAACTCTCTTTTAGATCAAAAGACTGGGCCAAATGAAGATGATGCTATGAATTTAGTGTTGCATATATTGCATAATATAAGCACGCACTATATATAAGATTATGTATCTACTCTGTGTTCATTTCTAGAAGGATGTTGTTTAGAGGACTGTCTGATTGTATTGGACCCTGTACAAACATATAATTAATCTAATTTTTAGCAATGCTTAGCATCAAGTTGACGGTGTAGAAATATAGGGTTATTAGTTTCTAGAACATTTTTATTATGCACTTTCTATTTTGATTGACAACTATTAGTATTTTAAGATGACAGAACTAAAACTTCTGCTGCCAGATAGCATCAGATGTAATGTATGCTAAGTAAACAGAAGCATGTGAGCAGGATAATATTTATTGTATAGTTGCACAGCAATGTAGTAAGAGACTAGAGAGAAAATTATTCTTCAAGAAGGATATTTGATATTTTACGCTTTTTAGAAATACAAACATAGGACTGAACTTTGCACCGTGTTTCCTCAGGGCAGCGTGCAGGTTTTATCTTCTGTCTTGGCTGGGTTGCTCTTGAAAGCTTCCATTCTTCACCTTCTTCTTTTCACCTAAATTGCTTGCATAGGAGAGTAGCAGAAGAACCAGTCTTTTCCTGGAGAGCTTTACTGTCCAAGTCATCTTGTGGGGTGAGAGGCACAGTCAGGACAAGTGTTGTGTAAGAGGAGATCCATGAGGAGAAGGACTGGGGCCACTGACCAAGTTAGGTTGCAGTTTCTCATTAGGGGAAAAAAAAAAAATTAACCAAGTAAATAATCATTTTGTCTCCAGAACAAAAAGAATTGTTACTATGAAGATGTGCAGATTTTCCACATATTTCTAGTGAATATTTAATACAAAGCAATTAAAGGCAGGGCAAAAATTATATAGCTTTTTAAAACCAGTGAATAAAGAGACTCCTGTTTTCATGACACAATTCCCCCATCTAAAACTACTTATGGAATTCAAGTTAAAAAGAAGCTGGAATGTTCAGAAGGTTGTGCTTAGGTCTGTGTGCCTCAACTGCCATGCTGGAGCCAGGCCTGTTTTGGAATGGAATGACACATATAAACAATACAAATAAAGTAAATGAAGATGTGAATTCCTGTACTGGGTTAACAAGTAAATGAAAAATAAGATTAGCATTAACCAAAGAGGAGGAAGACTTTGAACTGTCCTTTTTTTTTTTTTTTTTAATATATTTTATTTTATTTTTAAACTTTTTTTTAAACTAATTTCAGCTTATATCCTTCAGAGCGAAAAGTACTCGGTTTAGTATTGCAGGAAGTTTGCCAGGCACAGAATATATTAGGCAGAAGTACCTGATTTAGCTTGTGTAGTGAAAGGAATAAAGCAGTGTTAAGCTGGTGCTCTGCTGGTGCTAATATTTTGTAATTTAGATCTGTCTTGAATATTTCAGTGAAGTATCATGTGTACCTATCTTTAGCAGAAGAAATTCTAAGAAGCAACTGGTAAATTGTACTAAGTTCAGGGTTTTTTAAACATGTGATGAAGAGCAACTGCATGTGTCCTTTGCACAGCATCAACACAAGTAGCTGTAAAATCACAAAATAATGTCATTAGGCAGTTGGTTTTGGTAAACTCAGATTAACCGGAGAAGAGAAGCAGAATTGGTGGTATTTCCTTGTTATTTTTGGTCTTAGATAAATGACTTTTTGCAGTCATTGAGACAAAAAAATACCCATGTGTGGGGTGTTTTAATTTTTCTCTGAGCATGCCTTATATATTTATTTATTTAAAAATACCTGATCACATACATTTATTGTGAACTGTCTGGTGAAATTCTGCATTCATTCCTTCAATATAACCCATCGTATTTTATTGTTGTAAAATTCTCGTTTGGATTATAACCTCCTCTTTCCTCTTAGGTCTAAGTGGTTGACTGCTGCAGCATTCAGCCAGTGCACCTTCTGCATTTCCTTCAGCTTTTACATTCCTTGAAAATGGCTTTCCTATTGACTTGTGCTTGGCACCAGGCTGATGCCATTAACAAAAACATCAGTCTTAAAATGTTTATTATGAGTCTTGATTGGTGAGAGAATTGCAGGTGCTTGTGGAAGTCCAATTTGTGAATAGTAGTTCTTGTCGATCAAGGCAATGTGTCATTGTGCCTGACGCACTTGCGAACTGTTATCAATCCTGTTACCAATTTATGTCTAATCCCTTCTTGTCCATCTGTGATGCTTACGGTTCATCTCTTTTGGGCATTAATATTCACGTTTCAGAATGATACATCTAATGACCGATCTCACTTTGAGGGAACGGTGCCATGTTATGATGGAATAAAGTGTCATAATGTCTTAGGTAAATAAGCCAATTGGTATGGCAAGAGAAAAAAACCCTTCATCTAGCAGGAAAGAAAATAAGAGGAAAAGCTGTGGTGAATGATTCTTATTGAAACAGGGGTATTACCCAGCAGAGTATAAATGAGGAAATGTGCCATCTGCACCACACTTGTAGTTAGAATGAGGGTGGTTGTATGGAGGTTAGGATAATGTAAAGTGCATTTCAGATACCCTTTCTGGATTTTGAGCCATGGTTCCTGTAAACTTCTCTATTACAGTCCAGCCCAGTGCAAATCGTAATGCATTGTTCTGAGATCTGGGAAGAATTTTGTCAGAGATGTTACTCAGAAGAACCTCAGCTACAGCCTTAGATCATCAGGGTCAGGATTTCAATGCCAGTACTGTTCCCATTTAAGTATCTTCTTTGTCTCCTGTATTGTAAACCCAATCCTCAAAGGCTTGCTTAGGGTTGGCACTGATATTCGATGGGAGCTGCAAACCCATCAGAGATCAGATGGAAAATATGTATATACTGTGTCTGTGTATTATATGTGGCAAGGCATAGTGATGGAGTAGCTTTAATGTATACAGGATCTTTATTATGCAGTCAAGTGGGGAAAAAGTGGATGTTTCTATTTATCAGTTGGGTTTTTTTTTGTCTTGGGTGTTTCTATCTTTGACTGATACAAATATTTTGGAATCTAAACATATCTCTGCAATACTGTTGTGTCTTTGTTCTGGATTTCTTTCATCTTAACTTATCAACACAGTATATGAGCCATTTTATCCTACAGTGTGATCATCATCCTAGTGTGTATTTGCTCATTAATGTCAGGTTAAGATCTAAAGAAATACGAAAGTAGGAGTGAAATTTCTTTTTTTTTTTTTTTTTGCTTTGTTTGTACTAATCTTTTTATACTAATAATGATGCGAAAAGGAAAACTACAGTACTGTGGCAATGGAAAAAAGAAAAAGTCACATTTTCCACAAGTGCTCTACTGCTTCCAGTCTTGGGTTGGCTTAAATATTAGAACTCAAACATGACCTTAAAACAAAAACTGATCAAGTCTCTCTTTGCAGTAGGAAATAATTAGTTTGGTATTTAGAAATAATTGAAACATCCTAATAAAATATTCCTTAGAAACAAATGTATATGAAATACACATTATAATATTTGTATTTTTTCACTGAATAGATTTCTTTTTCACCCCTGTACTTTACATACATTTATGAACAGTTGGTAAGGTCTGTTTTTATATACCTGATATTCATAGTAAAGAAATTTTGAAAGGAGAAAGTATCATGGAAAAACATAAGATTTAATAATTATTTTTAAACTGGTTAACAGGACACTTTTCTTACATGAGCCCTCTTCTCTCTTTTTTTCCCCATAAAGTTATCCTAGAAGTGTTTAAGAAGGCTTTTGTCTTCCTTAAAAAAAATAGAAACAAATTAAAACAACTTTCTGATTTTCAAGTAAAAGCTGAAATTTTCCTTGAAGGGTGCAGACAGAAGGAGAGAGAGATGCAGGAGTGGGCCAGGGAGACCACAATTTATGCATCCAGGGTTTGGGTATTTTGTCTAACTTAAGGTGTTGAAAATTCTCACAGTTGGAGCCCACTCTTCTCCACTAAGTAAGCAGGGGTAGAATTGTTCTAATCCTGATCATATGCAGCAAAAAATGCTGGGTGAGTGGTTTGGAGATCATGGGGACAGCAGTGAGGGTAACCCACAGTAGGTCCCATGGGGAGTGACAGGGCACTGATCCTTGTGCTGAGAACAAGGGTCAGAGGAGGTTTCCCAGTTGAGCAAATCCCAGAAGCACAAGGAGAACTTGATGTGTGTGAGTTGTTTTGGGGAGGTCAGGTCCACGCTGAAGGTGTTAGATGGACCAGTCTCATTCCTTGCCCCCCACTCTTCAGCTTAACCATCCAGCCATCTACACTGCTTATTTTTATTCCTCGAAATCATTCGTTTTGTGGGGGCAGGTCACTGCTCACAATCTCACAAAAAAAAAAAAAAAAAAAAAATTAGGAGTATGTTTTGTCTTGAAAACTTTTAATTTGATTGACATGAGTTCTAACATATGGTATATAGTCTGAAGTGTGCAGGGGGAGATATGCAAATGTTTTTATGGAGCTGAAATGCCTGGTTTACATTTGATGTTTTTAGATTGTTAGGCTATATTGTAATACAGCATATTAAAACATAAATGACAGAATTCAAGGACAGTGTTTTGACTTTTCTAAGGTAAACGTTTCCATATCACAGTGTCAGTTTTGGCCTGTTTTGGGTTGGAACCAAATTGTCTGCTGAAAGTTTCATTTTTAACAGATTTACCTATGCTAATGACTTTAGCAGCTACGACTCTTTCATTTCAGTCCTCCCTGAGAATCACCATGTCTGCCTCTACTTGTTGCTTTATTATTTTTCAGAGCTGCCAGTTTTCAGTCCTCTCCCTCCCCAATAGCAGGAGGCACAGAGGTCTTTTCTCTGCATTCAGAATATGAGACACAAAGAAGCCCACAGTCTAGTTACTGAGCTAGGTTTATTGCAGTAAGTTGGCATTGTAGGGCACATTCTTCCCAACATCTTGAAGCTTTTAGCAAGTCTTTTCTCTTATTTGAAAACTGACACAGTTTGGCTTCTGTTTATGAAGGAGTCACAGCC
>CM076273.1:6067500-6090000 GCA_038380795.1 Pyrocephalus nanus | reverse complement strand
GCATCATGGAATGGTGTCTGTGAAGTCTCATGCAAATTCATTATCCTTACTTTGTGAGAACGGAGTACTGTGAGCTTCCTCAGTGGTTCAGATCAACAGTTGGCTCCAGAAACCCTTTTTTGTTGCAGTAAAATACATATTGTTCTTACATTTTAAAAAATTTAGCTTGTTTGAGAAGTTGCAGTATAACAGAGGGTCCAAACACATGATTAACAAAATGTGCTTTGCCTCTTTTTCTATCATATGTAACAATGTGGGATAATTTGGATAATTTCTTAAGGGACAGTGAATATGCTTCTTGTATTTTGATTTTCTCAGCTAGGATGGCTTTTTTTTTTCTCTTTTTTGGGAAGCCACAATTTGCAGAACAATAGAGGAGTCTGTTTGAGTGTGTTAGAATAGCCTTATTTAAAATGAATTAAAAAAGTGTTCCAGGGAATCTGTAGGTAGCCCAGCTGTTGGTTCTAGCTATTGATTGAACATCATTCTGCAGTCATATGGTCATATTGATGGCCTCCTGTGATAAACAGGTTAATATGAATCACCTTTTAATATAAAATAGGAAAAAAAGGTGCACATTTTGCTCATGGGTTAACTCTGATTTGGTAGCTTTACCTATTTAAAAAAAAAGTCTGTAAGTAAAGCCCTTGGCTCTGAACTTTTTTAAAAAAATTATCTTGTTCCCTAAAGAAGTTCTGTTCCTGTGAAGTTGTAAGTGCTGAAGGTGTTTGAATGTAAGCATATCCTTAAAATAAGATAAAAATGAAAATATCTACTTCAAACAAGGATTCACACACCACACAAAGAGTTATTGAAATTTACATTTTTAAATCTCTGGGAGCAGTGCTTGGTGATATAAAATTCTCCAAGCACTTCCCACAGGTGACTGTCCTTGTTAGTCCAGGCAGTTTAATATGTCCCCAGATCTAAGGCCTCTTTCTGCTCACATCCAGAGCTCCCAAGTTTTGAGTAACGGATCTTGGGGCCGAATGCAGGACTCGGGAGCTCAGCCAGATGCTTATTAGATATTGCAAGACTCTGCTCTGAGATGTGGGTAGAAGTACTTTGTTTAATCAGGACTGTGGCACTCCAGGAAATTCTAGAATGATCATATATGTAATTCATTTTGTTTCTGTTCAGCATTTGTGAGTCCTTTATATTAGCCAATTGTGAAATATTTGGAAAACACATCATTGAAAGTAACATTTCGCATTTGTATTTTCCCATAAGTATATTTGACTGTTAATGAAAGCCATGGGACTGAAAGCTGTTGAGACAGAAATCTTATTCAGGAGCCTAGAGC
Organism: Pyrocephalus nanus; assembly: GCA_038380795.1. Lineage (NCBI taxonomy): Eukaryota > Metazoa > Chordata > Aves > Passeriformes > Tyrannidae > Pyrocephalus > Pyrocephalus nanus. The sequence goes on along the minus strand of CM076273.1, from coordinate 6,088,697 downwards.
TGTAGTGCTCTCTGACTCATTTGATCCTCCCATATCTCCTTTGGGATTCAACCATTTTTAAAAGGAATTACAGATAGCAGTAGAAGAATAGCTTTGTCACTGGCTATTCATTCCATGGTGTTTCAACATAGGGCACAGATTAATGTAATTTATTGTGTTGATTTTTGTTTTCTGGACATCTGTTCAATACACCCAAACTCCTCCTGTATAAGACTCCGAGGAGCCATCAGTTGGTAGCAGCTAGAAAGCATTGAGCTTAGATATTCACTGGTGACTTGGAGGTAAAACTCTTTATGCATTGGATCTCCAGTGCCCTGAGCTATCCAATTGTCTGTGTTAAATAACCCCAATGTGCCTTGTGTCAAATATTACTGATGTCACTATTGACATTGTGTCAAAAAATGTCATACCTAATGTCTGTCACTGAAGAATGGTGGCAGAGTCAAAACTTGACAAAAAACACTTAAGGACAGATAATGAAAGTACTGTGCATCTTTCTTGTTCCCCTCAAAGGGAACTAAGTAAATTGTGAGTGTCTACTCAAATTTTCTTATGCAGCACACAATTCGTGTTGTATACTTCTAGCCCCGGAGATTTTAGATTTGAACTTCCTAAAAATATTGGTAAACAGGGGAAAGTATTCAAAGGAAGTTTAAAATGATGTGAGCACAGCTGCAGTTGGTGGGGACCAGCACCCCGTGTTCATCCAAGGCAGCCAGAGGCTTCAGACAAAGGGCAGTGGTGCCAGAGACACTGGGCTATGAGAAGCACAGTGGAGAAAACAGATTTACTTTGTCTCACTATACTTCCCTGTATATTATTTTAAAATATTTTTTTTTTAAGTTTGAAACTCGTGATCATCTATTATGTGATACTCGTTAGTTTTGTGAGAAAGTGGTTTTTTTATTGTTCTAAACTGAAGTTTACTTTCCTTAAACTTTTTTTCCAGTGTGGCTTGATGAGGCCTGGTCCCTGTGGGTATACTTACAGTATTCTATGTTATAGTATCTTTAAGGGTAGGATCTCTCAACCATGTGGATGTAGAAAAAAAAAACACAATCAAGCAACAAAAACTTAAAAGTTTCTCTAAAGAAACAGATTTTCAAGCTTTTTTCCTTATGGGAATTATGGGATAATTTAAAATACCCTGACACTGATTTGTAGATTTTTTTTTTTTTCCCCTGAGGATCTGAATATATTGTTTTTTAGTAGTGTCTGAGTCTCTCTGGCTCATGGAATCAAGGTCTGTATCCCTTCCCCTTCAGAGGCAGCATCAGAAAGTTCTGCTGCTCTCAGACTTGACTGTGGGCAGCAGCATCTGGCAAGAGTTTGGCTTTGAGCAGACAACCTCAGTTATTCCAAAGTACTCCTGTTAAGTAGTAGCAGCAATAATAATAAAACTATAGTGGACTTTAAAGCAACATTCTACTCTGCTCCTAAGCAACTGCTTACAGTTTTCTTAAGTAGATGCCTCATGATGCCCTGAAAGCCTCTGGACTTGTGTGAAGGAATGTTGCCTTGTGCTGTCCAGGCAGTTTTGTGTGATTTGTTAGAGCCACGAGGTCAAATCTTCTCAAGCAGTGAAGAAATGCTAAGAGACAGTGCTTGATGTATCCATCTGAAGGCTGACATGTCGTGAGCTGGTCGGTTTTGTACAGCTTTTCACAAAGTGAAGGAGTCCTATGCAGACAGTAAACATCCTAATGTCTGGGTCAACATCCACAATCAATTACTGCTGGGCTGCTGTGCTTTGGTTACCTGCACTGTGCCCTACCTGCACTGGCTGCTGCTATTTTGGAGGCAATGCTGAGAGCTAATGAAAATCCCAGTGCACTGGGATTGGGAACCACCCGGTGCTGGAGTCTCATATGGGTTCTTAGATACATAACTATTTCTTTTTAAATTGCTGTGGATTTTGAATCCATATTAATTTTATGTTTCTGAAACCTCTTTGCCTGAAACACAGTAACAAATAGAAAATAAAATGCTCTCAGATAATGAAAAAAAGCTGGGCTGTAGGAAGAATAAAATTCTCCAGTAGAGGTACTCAGGAAGGTAACAAAAACATAGATGCAAAGCATTTGCCTAATTATCATCATAAGTGAACGTAACAAACAAGGAATAAATCATTTGTTTGGCTTCATTATGTTAAATTAGTTTTTAAAAAAATCTAGTCTTGGGCATTTTACCTCTGAAATATACAGTATTTGCAAGTTCAGTGCTGCCAACATTTCTCAAATAAGTGAAATGGCTTAGGTGATATTTCAGATGATTTTGTGTATGATGAATGGCTCATTTACCACCCTACATTTAAACTCAGAGCACATTGAAATGTGTGCTTGAAAGTCTGAATGAGTACATCTGGACTCACAGGCAGGTTGTCTTCAAAATAGCAAACAAGAATCTTCCAAAGTTTTTCTGGGAACTTTTTGTCCCTCAAAGACTTCTTCCCACTTAAGAGGCCTTCTCTGTTTTCAGTGTCCTGTGTTCCTTTATCCCAAGAGAGACCCTCTGTTAGGGCTTTCAAAAATATGCCAATTTTCAGTTAATAAATAACATAGAATTTTTTCTTGGCCTAGTTTTGGCCTCCAAAGTGAGAAGCAGAGGAAACAAAGGAAGAACCTCAGCTTTACCTCTCTAGATCTTGTTTCCAACCTGAGTTGTGTAATGGAACTGAGACGGGAGAGTTTTCTTTGCGCCCCTTACAAATTCCAGGCATAAAAATGTTTTGTTTCATTGGCCAACATTTTTCTAGCTGTTTGAATTAAAAATCTATACTTTGAGAGAGATTCCTGAACCCTTTTCCTTTTGACATTCACTTGTGCTGATGAAGCTGCAGGTTAAATGCTTTCTCCAATTAAAGAAGGGAAAAGGACAACAAAAGAGTGAACTCCAGTAGGAGTGGGTGAGTGAATGTGCTCTATGAGGATAAGCAAGCCCAGTGCTCAGGATATTCACTTATCATATGTGAAGCTAAATACCTGACCTACCTTATTCAGAGCCAGGAATGAATGTAAGCCTCTCCCATTCAAGGGGAATGTCCTTATTTCATTCCCCTGTAAGGTTCCTGTGGGTCCTTTGTTTTCCTTTTCCTCCTCCCACCCCACTGCCCCAATCACTGCTTTTATAAAATCCTGGTAATGCTGATTTGTTCTATTCCTTGTAGGGTTTTCTGCCTCTGCCTACCCTCTGTAGCAAAGGCATGAATTCTGAATTTGCAGTAATTCTAAAAACATTAATTACCATAAAAATAGTTAATAGCTGGACTTCGTGTTTGATAAAACACTTAGCATGGTAAAGTAAGTAAGATGGAAAGTTTGTTTAATATACAAATATAGTATGTGTCTATCCATTTAGTTTAAAATTCTCTTTCCACTATTTAGCAGTTTGCTAATGAGAATACCTGTGTAACAGTAATACTTTAATGGTATTTACTAATATAAATATTTGCTTTCTAGAAGCAATGTTACACAAAATTCCTGAACTGCAGTCTAAGCAACTGCTGGAATGTTTGAGGTAAGAAACCTGACCTTTGGGGAGGATCAACATCAGGAAAACAGAGTTTCCACTGTTTGTGACTTGTGTCCATAGTGAAGGGGCTTGGAATGGCAGGAAGGCAACCAACACAGACTGTATCACAGCTGAACCCCAATGGAAAGTTCTTGTCATTATAATGATATTGGTAACAGAAAATATTTTGCATGAATTTCAGCATATCCTTGTACGCTCAAAACAGGCAGTTTGGCTAGGCCCTTCTGTAACAGATAAGGGAAAATAAATAGAAAGAGACCTTCATTTATAGTAAATGTTAGGAGTTGCAAAACCTTTGTGTAAAAGAAGAATTTTGAGTCGGCTTTGTTCTAACTGCTGATGAAGTTGCATTAGCTGCAGCTTAAAGCAAGACAGAAAACGTCGTCTTTGAGGCGTCATCTTTTCCACATAAATTCTGCTCCTTCTCCCTCAAACTATTTAGTTGCCAGCTATTATTGTCAAGTGTTTGCATTCAACATGCATCATAACGTGTCGTGTCCATGTGGCTGCAGTTGATGCTCAAGTGCCAGCCCTGATCTGTAATCAGAGCGGCTCTGACGGGGTGTGCAGATGACAGACAGTGATAGACACGTGGAAGGGGGAAGGTTTACCAGTCATTCCTCAACTGGAGGGCTTGTCCAGGTTGTAGATGAATATACAGAAGCCTTCTAAAATAGTAAACCTTCCACAGGTTTATTCTTGGAAGTGCAGGAATTTGTCTGGTGTATTCAGGTGAGTGTTGACATGAGACTGGGGCAGGAACAGTCTGGTAGTAAAATATTCTTCCAGGCAGGGCTTACCTTTGCAATCTGGAATGGAGATGCACTTTACTTATGATGCCACTTTTCTTATTCTAATTATTTTTCTTTTAAGGATTTCTTTGCAAGGGGTCTTATACTCTTTTTTTTTTTTTTTCCTTAGCAAAGTAGTCCTACTTAGCTTATTTATTTTTTTCAGCTTTAAAACATCAGCATTTTATAGATCTGAATTTCACAATGTGAGGATGATTGCTACGTACAATTTGCAAAATTGTGATTAACCAGCCCCTGTTTCGAGTCAGTTCTCCCTAATTCACAAAAGGCTTCCAAGAATAGTCTGCACAAAATTCAGTGTGCAAATTGTAGGGCAGATTTTTAGAGGGCAGTTTAAAGAATGAAGTCCTAAGGGTTTTATCTATATTTATATCTCTTGTTAAACCAAACTCTTATGTAAATGTTACAATCTGTAAATAACAAGCTGAGCCGCTTCCTTAAAGGAAAGATTGCATCCACATTTTTTGAGATTTGGCAAAATTATTAACTTGCACAAAAGACTAATATACAAGTATATTTGGAAGCAACTAATGCTAGGCTGTGTCTTCATCTGTATTTTATGGATATTTAAAGGCTTAAGAATAGATAGACCTTTCGTTTTCCTGTAAAAATTGTCTCAAATTGAAAAACACTGCCCTTAGTGATGGCTTGAAAAAAATGGAGATAGCTTTTGTATACTTTTACTTTTTATAGCCATTAATGTTGTAGTAAATCTTGTATTATTGTATACAGTCTAGATTATTCTTCATTCTTTTGCCTTTGGACAGGAAAGAAATTACTGGCTTCCATCAGTGTTATTGGCAATCCCCATATTCTGACATCTGTTCCTTTCTAAACATTTTACCAACCTTGATGAAATGTAGTTTAGTGTTAGAAGCTGACTTGAAGAAAAAATTGGATGATAAAAAAATAACATTGATTAAACACCAGAAGTAATTTACCAATGACTATCAATATTTTGATGGCCATTGCAGTTTATTGCAGAAAAGCTAGACATCTTATAGTAATTTTAATCATATATAAATCTTTGAATTAAGCTGAATAAATGAATTCTCATTTTTTAAACAGAAGGATGAGAGACTGATTTTACTCAATTTTAATCAAACTCTTTGAGCCGTACTCCTGAGAATGTTTGGGGCATATTTTACAGATGCCATGCAACACACATCTCCCAAAATTAAAAATCTCAATTAATATTTTCTAATACACAGTGGAGATGTCATTTGTGACTTTTCTCGTTCCATGGAACAACACTGGATCTAGATTTGCCCACGTTAGAGCAGATGCTGGGAGTCCTGCAGGGCACTCGAAGGGGCCTCGAACAACAAAGGTGGTGGGTCTCTGGTAAACCACCAGCTTTACATATACACTTTCTTTATTAACTGGGCACCACTAAGGTAAAGCAAAGTAATGAAAGACAAGTTCTTTTCTCACTCAGGTATCAAGTGTAGAGTAATTATGATGTGTCCTTCCCCACCCCATAGGGTGGTGAGCTGAAAGAGGACTGTTGCAAGAGATTCTTGAGGGTTGGGGCAAAAGCAGGAGTGAATGTTTCATTTCCAAAGACTGGAACAAGTTAATTACACAGTGAAGGAGTAGGTATGAATAATATCTTCTGGGGAAGGGGAGTATGTGAGAAATAAATTGAAAAGGGCTACTATAGAGTGTGTGTTCTGGTATTGCAAAAGGATGGGAAAGTGTGATTAGATTTTTTTCAGAAGCACTTAGCAACAGTGGAGCTGTTGGACTAGTAATGTTGGGGAGCAGCAGAGTTTGGGCAGTGCTAATTTAGGAACCCTGTGCCCTATGGATGGATCCTCCCTGAAAGTTTTTCAGTGAAGCTGTCATACTTCAAAAGGGTGAGGAAGGCGTATTTCTCCAGCACTGTGTATGTCTATGGACCATTGAGGACAAAAGGAAATTGCTACTCTTGATGAATTCACTTAGTTGCACCAAGATTTTCAAAGGTGGAATTACTCCTCTAGCAATAGGATCTTATTGGACTCCAAGGCTAGTTTTTGATTCCCTTACCTTTGAGAGTAACTTGAACCATGGAGGGTTCAAGGTAGTTGCTAGGCTGTTTGAAGTGGAGGGGATTTGAGAGATTTGTTTTCTTCTTTCGACAGAAAATTTTAATTTGAAGGAAAATTTTCCTAGCAGACCTCCTTCAGAAACTCCCCATTTAATATGAAAACAGTTTTCCTTTAATTTCCTAAAAGTCATGTATGGCAGGAGAAACTGAGTGGTCTAGGTTAAAGTGGTGTGTAAACTGACAATTTTTGGATTTGAGTGCTCTGTGTTAATCGTAAAAAAATTTCACACATTTCAGCCAGAGACCTCTCAGCACATTTTATAAATTCATTCAAAGATGAATGAATTCTCACAGTTCCTTGCTGAGGATATTTAGTAGAGAAAGTAAACATTATAGGCAAAACGTCACTTTTGGGAAGGGCATTGTTTTTCTTAAAACTGATTTTTTTTTTCCATTTTGAAAACATGTTGGATTCAACTGTGCTTATATGTACCTACCAGCAGTAGAGTCTGGTGGTCAGGAGACTGTCCTGGGAAATGAGATGACCCAAGTTTAGATGAATGAATGCCACTCCTGAGCCTGAGTGACTCAGAGTTGATATATAAAAACAAGAATAAAACAATTTCTGAATCAGAAAAGTGAAAAGGACTTGGTTTTCCTCTCCTGTAGCGTGTTCCTGTAACTACCAGGAGACAGAGATCTTGACTCTGTCTTCTTCCGACAAACTGAAGTCAGCAACTTTTTTTTCTCCCCCCTCAAAAAAAAGGGCAGAAATTAGAGAGAGATGAAAGAAAATTGGCATTGTGTGGTCACATTTAGCATCTCTTGTTCAAGGATGGGGAAACTGAGAGGAAGACTCAGTTGTTTGCCCCAGTGCCCCACCGCTCAAGCAGCAGGAGTGTGATGCAGGGCCCCGGAGTGCTGCCTGACCGGGGCCGTGTTAAGGCAGTGGGTGTCTGCCCTCCCTGTCAGACCCCGAATGCCTGATGGCCCTGCCTTACCCTCCCACAGCCTCCCGTTAACATATGGTTTCAAAGCTGTTGACGTTCACCTGCTCAGATATCTGTACAAACTACTAGTAGGAACTACATAAATATCTAACAGATGCACGCGTTCACCCTGGGATTAATGCATTCTGGACTCGGACCCGTCAGCATCACACCCCTTCACAAAGGCATTTTATTTTTTCACTTGCTCATGTGGTGTACACCTGTGACATGCTGGCAATGCACTTGCTTGCAGTGAGAGAGCCCCTCAGGTTCAAAGCTATCCTTATATCTTTGTTCCTTTATGCGTGAACCTTTTGAGGTTTTCTCTTAGTGTTCAAAAGGCTTGAGCGTGGCATTACATCTTTAAAACCTCTTCTGACCCTTTTTTGAATATGCTGAATATAAAAGCAGAAACAAAGCAAGGAGAACTAGATAAATAGATGCAGGGAGACATCATAAGGAAAAAAAAAAAGCTACTGAGCCTGCCAATATTACTTCATGCTTTTTATTGCAAACCTGTAAACTAACAATAGCCCACCACCTCACGCAGCTGGGTGTGCGAATTGAAGGTGTGCTGAATGATGTGTGGGCTTTCCAAATGTAGCACAATAACAGGAACACCTGTGCTAAAACACTTTGCATTGATTTTGGGTTTTTTTACAATATTCACAGTCCTTCTCTCTTAGAAGTCTGTGAAGGGGAGGGGGAAAAAGCTTTAGTTTCAGTTTTTGGACTTATCTCCTGAGGCTCGATGGAGCTGTTAGAAAATTGCGTGGATTGACATGTACCAAACAAACGTAGGATTGGGTTTAAAACAGAGGAGAGCTTGTTCATTCTGTGGACCCAGCTTTGCTAATGTACATTGGCTTTGGCTAGCAGGCTCCTTGCAGTTAGTCCTGATTTCCTTGCTTGTTTGGTGGGGATTGTTTGTTTGTTTGTTTGTTTGTTAGCTGAGCTGCTGATGTTTCAATAGCCATTTACAGTAACAGAATGGTTAAGAAAAATATTAATAGTCTGTAAATGTATATCTTAAGGCACATCACTGATTTAAAATTATTAATATTCAATAATTCATGGTTGTTTAATGAAATGACACATCAAATCAGAAAAAGTAGAAGTGAGAAATTTCTGTAACTTAATTCTCATTACTGCAGAACCACACAGTTACTATCACTGTTACTGTTATTTGGAATCTTAGATTAGGTTTAGTATTATGGTTAATGTTAAATTTCAAGGATAAAAACAAGATGCTTTTCACTGCCAAGAATATACAGTAACATTCTGGGCTGTGAATCTGAGAACTATAAAGATGGGCATCACAGGTAAAATCTAAGCATACCTTTTTGGTCACTTTGTCAGCCGTGTAAATGGGTCCAAGGGTTGCTCAAAGGGCTAGTTAACCTTTTCTCCTTTAACAACAGCTGAATTTGAGGTTCTCTTTCACCTAACTACCTACCGATTTATGTCCATAATTTCTATTAATTCTGAGTCACTCTTTCTTACACTGTTGTTACTTGAAATGGAAAATATTGGTTACAGTCCAAGAGAAAAATTTATAGCCTGTCATTGTAGCCTTGTGCTATTTCAATATAATAATACAAATGCATTCCCTCTTCGTGATAAGTGTATTTTTCCTTTTACTTTCTCATGCAATGTTGAGACCCTTTCCAGACTTACTTTGTCTCTGTGATCCCAGAGGTTATAAATGCTCAAGGAGCCCTTAAAGATATTTGTTACCCTTTATAGCAAGGGAAGCAGACTCTCTTGTTCTCTGTCACACTCAGGGCTGAGTTTTCAGGAGGCAATTTTCATCTTGTATAGCTGGAAGTTGGGGCTTGTGGCACTTCTCTGTTAGGTCGCCCTATAAGCTTGTGGATATTTTCCTGCATGTTCTATGGGAAATAGAGAATGTTCCAATGTCAGGGAAGGTACAAAAAGTTATCCAGGCCCAGTCTAGCTCCTGTTGATGTGTGTGGTGAGGAAGAGATGGAGCTTAGGAACGCAGGAGTGCTGCGTGTTTTCAAAGTGAGAAGGAGACCCACTGGACAAAATTTTCTTTCCAGTAATCAAGGGAAGATGGGAGTCTCGCGGCAGTAATGCGGACTCCTCTAATTACCACTTCCAAGTTATTAGCATCTGGAGCCCTTTTTCCCTTTCCTATCTAGCAATTACAGAGTGGGATAGATTAACGTGTTGCTGAAGCTGTATAGTGGACTAAGTTTCTCTCTGTCTGCATTTGGTTGTTTGCTGAAATTGATACTTTAAACTGAAGTCCAGGATTTTTACCTGCCCTTGAATCCCAGGCTGTTCTCTTTTATAGATAGTGTATATTCAAGTACCACACAAATTATTTATTTACTTCTCTGCTCCCTACCCCCACCAAAGAAAAAGAAATACATCTTAAAAAGCCAAAGAAAACCAGTCAGACACATGTTTTGCACATGAAGAATCACGTCTATAGTGAAATGGGATCCATATGTGTGTTTTGGATGTGAGCATCAGTGCTCAGTTTAGCTTTGCCCACATGCCAGGGTGTGTGTGCTGCTGCCGAAAGCTCAGATTTTTCTTGCTAAATCACACACAAAATTTGAACTTGAGGTTGCATTAATGTCATAAGTTCATAGTTTTCTGTTGTTTCTTTCCCCATGTATAGTGTCCTTTGTTTACAACTCAAATCCTCTCAAGATTAAACTTTAAAAAGACTCTGTGATTTAATGGACTTAGGATCAGATTCTAACCTCCAGCGTGAAACAAGCCTGGCTGTAGCACTCAATAGCAAGTAGAGGATTGTTTGCAGTTGTGAAGCAATGACCGCCAAACATTATTCAGAAAAAAAGATGCTGGGACTAATTTTTGCATGGATGAAATATTCAGATGAATGTTAAAAAAACTGCGTAACAATAGACGGTGACATACACAAAGGGTAAAAGAGAAATTACTACCATTCCAACATAGCACTGCACTATTTTTTTCCCTTTCTCCCCCAACCATAAATATCTTAGCTTCAAGTTAACATATTTCTTTATATGAAGCTTTTTTTTCTATCTTGTGCATATGTCCTGCAGAAGGATCTGGACAGATGGAAAATTGTCCTGAGTAGATTCTGTTTGCAGTTTTTAAATTTATAAAGATAATTGTCTTTTCAGTTCATCTTCCAAGTTTTGGGCTTGTTTATGTGTATGCATTCTTCCTTCCTTTCACTTTCTGCCAAATAAGAAGTATCTTTAACTTTAGGACCAGATCCTTGCTGTTGCTCAGGTACTTTCTACTCCTCTGGTAGTGGGAAACATCTGTGACTTCACTGGCCTCCAGAGGATTTGAAATACCTTCTCTAAGAAAATCCTCAGCTAGTGGTGGCAGTAGCAACAGTGTCACATCCCCTTTTTCTCTTTAAGGATGTACTTGGAGCAGGGAGGACAGTCTGGGACTATCAGATTAATGCCTGGTTGAATACAGGTAAAACAGGATGAATTGACTAGGGAGCAGTTCTGGAACTTGTTCTACTGTACACCAGGTTGTTAGCTGGGTAATCAGAAGATTGTTTTGGAGACCAGGGATATTCTTCTATCAAATCTCAGTTATTTTCAGGGAATAGGAAATGAGGTTCAGATTTGAAATATGGAAAGATCCTTCCTGTTTCTGCACAGAATTTAGCTGTTTTGGGGATACTAAAGCTGTGTAATATAAATAAAGCAAATTTGAAAGTAAGTAATGCTTCAAGCAAAAGGGGGGTGAGGATGGGAGAGATGCCTTTGTGGCATTTATTTTCTTGACTCCCTATTCTTGTCATCACGATCTTGGATCCTGAAAGATACAGCAATCTGCTTGCTACTAGCACTTCATTATATAGTAACTCTTGAACCTACCTACTGGGGTAAGGTGATCAATTATTTTGTAAAGAAAACGTGTTTTTTCAAAAGCTGTGTTTTATTTTCATTTATAATTATCTCCACATCAGTCTTCAATTTTGAGTCTTGAATTGGCCACATATGCACCCTGACTTGCATGTAAAAGATCTATGACAGCAGTCACATGATGTTTCCATACCGTAATAATTCTCTGTATCAGGCCAAGAATCTTGGAAGATCTGGAAAACCTACAAAAAAGCTGGTTTGAGTTTATCTATGGGACTCAGAACTCGGCTCAGGTTTTTATGTCATTGATAAATCTATTTTTTTAAAAAAGGAAGGGATGTTCCTTTAACTTCTTATTGTCTCATCTTTGTATTAGAGACCAATTTCTTAAAATAGTAGACCCATAAAAGGAATGCCATCAGCTGGAAATCTGGTCCATGAGAATTTTTTTGTGAGTCATTCTTGTATCTTCTCCTAAATGTTCATGTTAAGTTTTGTGGTTTAACAGCTATCTCTCAAATTCTTAAATGGAATGTATATTTCACTCATCTGTGTCATAAGAAAACCATATAAAGATAAGAGGGTTTTGATTTTTTCAGAGGGGAAATGGTTAAGCTGATTTTACCAAGGTGCTATTGCTTGCTGAAAGTAAATGTATAAAATACATAGAAACAGCTTCACTTCCTATCAGGTGACCTGAATATCTTATCTCTAAAAATATTATTTAAGAAATGTAGACAGGTTTTCCATCTCTAAGCTATCTTTTAAAATCTTGTCACAGCTCCATAAGAAATCCACACTTCTTATATACCTTAGGTAATATTCTTTACAGTAGCCATGGATCCCCAAGAGTTTCATGGGACTGGGAAGTATGTCAGGACTATAACTGTAAAAAGTACCTGAAAATAAGGCTAAAAGAGGTCAACCCAGGCCACTTTTCACTTGACCAAAATAAATAAGAAAATATTATGGCTGCTCAACAGCCCGAGAGCCTCAGGTGGGAGGCCCTTTCATTCTGATGAGGATGTGCCTTCTTGCACGGATAAACTCACAGACATTGCTTTAGAAATGTAAAAAACCAGTGCTTGCATGAGCACACACGGGAAACCTGGGTTTCATATTTTCCCAGAGATGGTAACTGCCATATTGTGAACCAACAGGACCCCTGTGCTGGTTCACAGAATCCCGGTGCCTGTGCCGTGCAGCCCTGGCGTTGCGCAGGCGAACCGGAGCCCCGCGCGCCGTCGGAGGACTAGATCAGCAAATCAGTGGCTAATAAAGACAGGCAGCAACAGCAGCAGCAGTGTTGGCCTTCCCCACAGCAGGGTACCACAGATGTTTCAGATAACAAAGTGAGCTTCGCTGACAGAACATGTGTGTAATATATAAAATAATGGGAACCGAAGTGGGGGGGGGGGGGGGGGGAAGACCACTCCAATCCACCCATGTAAAAATGTTTTTTATTTATAAGTGAGCAGCTGAATACAAATGTTGTCTGCTTCCATAGAAGTAAAAAATAGCAGGCTGATGTGGATGAGAGACTTCACATGGTTCCTAGTAAAATACTCTGTGCATTGAAATCTTTTTCTTGTCCCCAGGGTGGGTCCAGATCTACAGCTGGGGTAAATCCGTGCAATTTTATTTTCTAGCAATTATACATTTTTACCTCCTCTGAAGATCTGTCTGTGCTATGGCTGGGGGCGATCATGACCAAAGTTTCCTGTGTAAACACTGTGGAATGCTGGACAGTTTTTGGACAGTAGCAGTTTTACTGAGCAGTTGCTACACTGAGGAGTTCTTGCAGGGTGAACCTGGAGAAACAGGAATATGCAGTGATGATCCACAACTACCTGGGAAAAAAAACCATGAGCAGGTCTCAAGTAAGATAATTAGCTCTGAACTGGAGGAATTACAGCAGAAATCCCTGTTTTTGTGAAATAATAGGCTTACCCTCTACTGTTCAAGTGTCCCAAAGTAATAAGATCAACCTCATAGTTGAGGAATCCTTGGGTGAAGGAGACTTGCACAGTCCTTTCCTGCACTGATCCCAAGGGCATGAATAGGGAGCATGAACAGAGCACCCTAGAAATTGCAGGCTCACCCAGTGCCACTGGTATTTGGTGAATGGTACCACAGTGTAAATTGACTGTGTGTGTGGCCAGCTGAATAAGGGTTTGCAAACAGGATAGGGAGATAATGTGGAATTCCTGGTCACCCCACTCAGTGTGGCTTCTCTGTGTCTGTGCTGCGTGGCCACAAGCAAGAGCCGCCCAGGAGTGTGCAACTTGTTATCCTGCTTTTGAAGAATAACAGACAATGGCATTCACCTTGGTGGAACAGGAAGCTCCTATCAGAGGCTAATAAATGTTTCCTTGTAAAATGGGGAGATGCTTATGTGAGTCTAGATATAAAGTGAAAGTAAGACAGCCCTCGGAGGAATTACTGAGGTAATAAATGTACTTACTAGGGCAGTGTGTGCCAGAGCAGGACAGAAATGGGCTAAGACCAGAAGAAAATTAGAACCTCAAGTGCAAGCTGAAGTTCAGTGGTCAGATGAAATTCAACCCTTTCCTCTGAGAAAAGAGTATCTGCTGGCGACTGACTGACTTGATTATCTGGGATTGGCGTGGCCAATGAGAAGAACAACAGTGTAGGATTTCTGCCATGTGTCCTGCTTTAAGCAGTAAGACATGAACATAGGATATGGTAACCAGACGGAGGATTTGGCTCTAGACATACACATTCTTTATGTGCAGATTGTGCTGTTGCAACTACGCCATCGCAGTGGGTCGGGGTCTGTTTGGGTGTCAGATTATTGCAGCATGCAGCTCAACATCACAGGGTGGCTAAAATCCCTTGAGACTGGCTGTGGGATATGTGGTTTGGCCCAGCACGATGCTCCTCCGCATGCACTTGTATGTTTTTTATCTTATTTTTTAATTGTGTTGTTTAATTGGTAACGTAAATTGCGAGAGGTGAGGGCATAAAATCATTCACGGTGAAACCACATGAAATCAGAGATGAATGATCAGCCATAGATGTTTCTGAGGCTGAAATGTAACTACAGGCCAGGTAAACTGCTCTGAAAATCTTGTGGCTATATATGTGCTGTGGTCACTTTATCAAGGTTTATATTTTCAGTGGTTCAGTAAAGCAAGGCATATAAAAGCAGGAGTTCCATACTGTATTCTTTAACTGAAGAAAGTGAAATAAATCTTGATTTTTTAAAAAAAAAATTAAAATATTTTTCCCCTCTAAGCAGCATCTTATAATTGAGATCCACCTTGAACAGGCCAAGGTCAGAATTCAAGACAGAATATGCTCATGAAGCTGCCCAACAAGATACCTTTATTCAGCCAAATTGGAAAACTTGTGTGTAACTCAAAAGATCAGAATAGAGTCCTTATTGAGCAAGGTTAGGAGGGATAAAAACAATCGGCTTATATAGAGTATTTTTACTTCATAGGAATGTGGTTCTGATTGCTGAAAATGTATCCTTTGCATGAAGTACAAGCATAATCCTATGCCTACTTTGCCCTTTGAGTAAAAGTATGCTTAACAGCAATTTCAGGGGGAAAAAAAAATCTATTTAAAGCCTGTTGAGCAGAATATCCACTTATAGTGGGAAGCTATAAGTGAATAATGTTAATGGAGTTCTGTTTTGTAAAACGCATAGGACAACTAATAGAATCAAGCTCCTATAACAGTGAATGATTGAATTACATTTAAGAGAGTACCTAATTTATGACCTTTAAAGATAGTTTTAGAGCTGTCTGTTTTTTGCAAATCCTAGACCACCTTCATACAAAAGTTTTTAGGAATTTCATTTCTCACTTTATATTATGGTCAGAGGATCTTTTGTGTTATTGTACGTCAGGAGTTCCATTAAAACATTCAAGTAGGGTAATTACTGAAAGAAAAAAAATGCTTTCTAGAGAAAATTATTATGTCTGTTTATTAGTATGGGAGAAGTTCTTAGTCTGGGAGTAAATTTTGAACAATAGTGATGAACAATGACCAGACCCAGGACCTCCTCAGAAAAAGGAATTAAATCCTATAAATGTGAGCCCTCTAAATACCAATTATTGAGTTGGTTTTTTCCTAAAAACAGTAGTTCTTTAAAAAGGAGGAGTTTGTGCATAACTTCTACCAATCACTGGCATATTACGTACAGGAACATGAAGTTTTATACTCCTATCATTTTTTCCTCCCATTTATTTTTACACTATGTGTTTGTTTTATTGCTGTGAAACTCTGATTCAGTGTTATCTTGTGCAAAGGAAACCCTCAATTTTAGTGCACACTTCATTAAAACTGTCTTACTTTCATCAGTTTTAAAGAGGTCGCTCTTGCAGACTTTTGATGCTGGTTTTGCTTTGCACTGTTCACGAAAGTAAAGTGAATTTGAGAGCCCTTCCATGTAGCAATGGTTTTTACATAGATATTCTGTGTAGGAAAACCCTTGTATAACTCTGTTAAGTTTTACATCATTCCTTCAAACATTCTACAATTTTGTTAGCTTTTGTGCTGGAGGGTTATGCCTGCTGTGGTGTCATTCATTGCTCATCCTAAAGGAAGGCAGAGAACAAAGGTGGAATAAGCTGCTAATCTTCTGGATCAGAAAGACGTTATTCAGTGGTATATGGGAATTTAAGGCACTGATCCTTGAGGGCAAGAGGTGCAGGAGAGGGGCTGTGAGGCTGCCAGAAGCAGTCACTTCCTTGTAGCATCCCGGTTGCACAGTGCTGGTGCAGTGGAGCTCTCCATGGAGCATTGCATTTCCAGAGAGCTACAAATGGAATGGGATAGGTTAAGAGTGTAATAATTTGAGTTTTGTTTTTTTTGTTTTTTTTTTTTTTTTAAAGATCAATTTAGCAGGAAAGACCCAGCACTCTACAGGTCTTGCCTGTTCACTATGAAAGTTTTGTGCTGTAGCTCTGAGTTCCTGTTGAGGTAACTTCAAAATCTTTGCCAAAAGGGCTGGACTACATGTGTATAGCTAAGGAACAGACTAGAAAAGGCTATGAGATTTCTGTCATTGGTCATACTTATGTTCTGTACTTTATGACATAAAGTCTAAAATGTATTGTTTTGCAGAGAAGCTCCATTATAGGTCAGCCCTTGTCATAACCAGCCACTTGAGAGTGGCCCCACTTGACTCCCAACACAATTTACTCTGACCATTAGTTAAGGATTGTTTCTGCTCTGTCTGTGGTGTTCCCAGCTCCATATGGTGGTAGCTTAAGGCTGATCTAAGAGTAAACAAGAAGTACAGGGTTTTGGTCACACGAAGGTATGGGGCTCAGTCTGTAAAATTAAAGAAGAGAATAAGTGCAAGGGAAGTACTCTGTCTTGATTGTACCCCAAATATGCCAGGAATCAGAGATTAGGTCTAACCTTTTTTTGTTGCATTTTTTGGTTCATTGTCATACCTTTTCCAAAGTAAAACCCTTTTTTGGGGGGATTTTTTGTTATTTTATTGCTGCTTTTCTGAAAATGGAATTCCTGTACTATACTGTATGTTCAGTATTTGCAAAAAGGAGAGATTTTGGCTTTGCCCCAAACCACTTAGAATCTTGATACTTTTACAGTGAACATCTCTGGAGCAGTGAGAAAGATTTTTGTAGGATAAGAGGGAATGTTGGGCTAAAGCACCGTAAATAGTTTATAGTCCTCAGATACTTGTCCTGTGACAGTTTCCAGTGCTTCCAGTTTCTTCTTACCACCCCTATTTTCAGCTATCAGTTATAGAATCATGACTTAATATTGCTAATTGCATAGTAAACAGAACAATATTGTTTGCCCCAAGACAGATTACCATTTCTCATTACAGAATTCGCATAGACCACAAATCATTGATACCATCTCCACCAGTTATAATAAAGTTTATCTTCAATCTGATAAAAAGCATGTACTGAATAATAACTGTTGCTCTTATTGTAAGTGGTTTAAAAACATGCTTTTTAAAAAGCCGGGTAGCTCATTGGAGTTGCAATTCTGTATTGCCCTAGCCAAGAGAGGTGATGGTTGGGGACATAAACGGTCAGATTTCCAAGCTTGACTCTGTGGGTGCAGCGTGTGCTGTGGCACTTGACAACTGATGAACCTCTTGCTGTTATCACAGTCAACTAACACAGTCAGTCCCACTTTTCCTGCATTTATCTGTATTTGTACTTGAACCCGATGTTCAGTGTGTTACAGACTTGCTTCTTTAGCTTATTCATAGGGAGTTAAAGTACACTGGATGCTGCAGGAAGGTTTATCTCCTCAGTTCAAACTGTCGAGATCCTTGGTGGTATGAAGGTTTCTGCCTCAGTCCCCAAGAGGGGAGTACTTGCACCTGCAGCAGTGCAAGGATAGACACAACATCCTGACTGAAAACTGCCTGAAAAAACAGGTTCATTTATCTCCCACCACTATTTATGCACACTCATAGATGAAGAAGAAGTAATTTAGGATGACACAAACCACCAAAATCCATAAAGGGAATACCATGGCAGAAGTATGGATACTATAATGCTTTTCAGCTATTTTACAAAGGTGGAAATCTTCCAGTAGTCCATTTTCAATCTGCCCTGGTGAATTTAGTTACTCCTTGGGGAGGTTAATCTTTTAACCCTAAAAGTTTTTATGTCATATATGCTAAGATGGAAGCATTTGCATCATTGTGTGCCATTAAGAACAAGATTGGCCCAAATGTTAGCTGTTACAGCTGAATTGCGTGTTTTGCTACCTGTTTGCGCTGAGATTAGCCTCAGCCAGGAATTTCATCTCTAAACACAAACTTTCTCACAGCCTAGCTCTGCTTCTGGCTCAGGAAAGGGCTAGTTTGGTGGGAAGTCCTGAAATTTGGAGCCAGTTTTTAAGTTTGGGAATTTCATAAAGCAACTGAAAATACTGTGCAAGTCCATCAGGGTTTGGATCGGGGTGTATGAAGTTGTGATTGAATCAGGTTCTAGTGTAATTCTGTGGGGAAGCAGGAAATCAGAAGGATTCTTTCAGAGTTGAACCCCAAACTCATTAAAATATTACAATAAAGTAATTAATGCACATGGCCACTAGACACTCTTAAAATGTAAATTTCACAGCTGTAAGAAATTAGATTTGTTTAAAAATAACAGAAGGCTCAAGTACAAATTATGGAGTAAAAGCCTATAAAATTTCAAACTTGGTTTTAAGGCACAGTCTTTTTTCTTCTTCTTCTTTTTTTTTTTTTTTTTTTTAACTAGCTCATTTACTTCAGGACTAGCATTCAGAAACTGTCTGCCTTTTGCCTCTGAAGTTGTAGTTAGGTACTAGTGCAGAACTGATTAGTTGGGAAGTTTTCTTATCAGAAGGTTGGACTTGGAGAACAAGGCAAATTTTGCAAGGAACCTGTGCCTCCTCTGAACCCCCTCTGGTGTTCAGGAGGTGCAGGGCTTGCAGCTACAGGCAGAGTTGTGACGTTCCCTGAATGCCCAGGGTTGTTTGCACAGGTGGGAGGGCAGGTAGTTCTCAGCTGACACCCAGTACTGACAGTTGTTGGGAGAATCACTTTTTCACTGTACATGTGTTTTGGCTGGCACAAGCATAACTTGACCTCTGGGAACTACTCAAATTGGTCAATGCCCTCGAATCAGTGTGTGCCACAGAGGCCAAGAAAATTAAAGTTGCTTCAAGGTTCAGAAGAAATGGAGCAAAACTGGGTTTTGCAAGGGATGTGACATATCTTGTCAGTGCAGAGGCCTAATTCCAGATTCTCCAGCACTTTCTCATCCATTGGTGTTTACAAACATGGGCTGACTATAATGCAAGAAAAGAGTTTGGCTGACAAGTGTTCATCAGTGAATTTCAGTCCATTCACATTTGAAACAACGCTGAAATACAGGGCTCCACCATGGTTTCTTGACACACCAGCTCCAGCAGAGTACTGAAATGGTTGAAGGAAGGAATTCCAGTTAGAATATGTTCCAGATGAATCCTGTTGGAGATCCATTTCTAAATGTATGCTACGTGCCTAACTATTAAAAAGTTCAGATTGTGACCCCTCTAATGTTATTTTAATGCTAGTTTTTAAAATGTAATTATAAATCAAATTGCATTTGAGATCTGAAGCTGACAGTAGTGAGCTGGAACACTCTAAGAGCTGCTTTAAAAATAACCCCTCTCAAACTTTATTACTGGTTTCAGAAAGAGAAGTGCAAGTGGACTGGCCAGATTCATCCACACTGTTCCCATCAGTGGACAGGACAACTTGCTAAGTGTCAGTTGTCTTCTGGTTTACAGAGATATAACATGGGACTTTCATCTTCACCTGGAAATTGCATTTCTGAGTTTCTTTCCTGGAGCTTAAGCAGAAGATACAAGCTCATTTAAATTGTATTTCCGCCTTCCTTTTCTCATTCTTTACCATAAGGAGTTTCTCTGAAGATTAGGATTTCTAAAACTTGTACAGTAGACAAGAAGTTGGGAAAAGCAGGCCATTATTTGGCAAGTGCAAAATTTTGGGGCAACACAAGCAATCATAAAGAAAAAATGCACTTAGAACTGACCAACACAACAGTTGCTACCTGTATATACATACATAAGTTTGCATTAGATACTTCTGTAACTTTCCTAAAAATTAACTAATCTCCAAAGTGCAATAGAAAATATAGGTTTTGAATTTCTATTTATACAGGTGTAGTTTAAGGGAGAGGGAGGGAGGAATCACTGGGTGGATAGATCTGAACAAACAAGTTTTAGTATCTCCTTAGGTACATTTTGAATTTTTTCTGTCCTTGTGAATGTGGAAAGTATATATTCACTACTTACTTATGAAATTCTTCAGTGAATAATACATTTTAAAAATCTTTATTTGTATAAGGGTTTTTTAGGTTATTTATAAATATATAGTCATAGCTGGTTACCTAAATCATGTTATTTCTTCTGTTCCCTGATCGCAGGAGTTACATATTTACTTGATTCAATACACAATGTAAATTGTGACTGTTACAGCTGAACATACATCTCAGAATTTTTGTTTGGTTGCTCAGTTACATAAATCAGCCAGTTAGAAGAGGGAGGGGATGTACCACATGATCTACTTAAGCAGCTAATACTTTAAAATTTTGAGATTATATATCTAGAAGTATACATTTTGACCACAGTACGTAGATTATATAAATTGAGTGGTATTATTTCTATTCCCTGATTAATGGTTGATGCTGTTACATCTACAGAATGAATGTCAATTCAAACTTCAATTTGAAATTTGAAGTCAATGAATATTTAAGCATTCATTCTAGATGTTGACTGTGAAGACATGCTAATATTGGTACAGCACATATGCTCCAAATTTTGCAGACAGACAAAAACAGAAAGGAGTTACGTGTTCCTAATGCTGTTAACTCAAAATTTTACTTTGAATTACAATGTTTTATAATATTTACTCAGGTCTCATTTTTACCTTGTTTTGCAGATGGAGAAACCGAGGCAAAGAGGTTAAAGGATCTCTCCTGAGCCACAGAGTGTGTTGATGTCTGTTCCCACATGTGCACAGACTACTAGACTTCACTGCCCTGGCTGCAGCAGGTAAGACAGATTGTACATACAATGTGATCAGTTCTCAAATTGCCTTAAGTATTTCCTAGAAAGGTGAGAGCATCTTAAATATCTAAGATCTATATGCTGTTTGGATCCCTGAAAATCATGTGAAACAGACTATTTTCTGTTGCAGACATAGAAAAAATCATGGATGTAATGGGGTGCTAACTAATAGCTAAAATGTATCTGTTCATTAAACAAACATCTTTTTTCCTAACAGTTGTTAAACAGCTGGTGTGGTGGGTTGAAGGCCTTTTTCTTTTCCATCCTCAAACAATAAATACTCTTTAAGGGAAGGACACCTAATACCTGTGACTTAAGATATTTTTTTCTGGGACGTGCCAGAGAAAACTATGGACGTGTAAGAACACGTTTAGTCTTTGTTCTGAATTTTGTAGGTTATGTTTGTGCTGCA
>CM076273.1:6055000-6057500 GCA_038380795.1 Pyrocephalus nanus | reverse complement strand
GGAAATCACAACAGTTGCCAGTAAGGTTTAGAAAGTGTGTGCCAGGCAAGGGAATCACTGTTCAATGTATTTACCCTCTGGGGAGGTAAAACACAGATGGGGGAGTTAGGAGTCTTCTAACATTTAGCTGATACATTAGTGGGTAGCAATTCTGCTTCAGGGATGTTCAAAGTAGTTCATCTACCAGTTGGGAATCATTATGGGCACTAGTACTGAGGATTAGATATGATAGAACAATAAGGGATTGTGAAAGTATCACTATCCCCCCCCCTTCCCACAGACAAATGTTTCATCATCCTGGGTACCCTTTTACAGCTCTGTCTGTTTTTAGAAAACAGTAGTTCTGGATTAATCAGATGTTTTCATCATACATACTAAGCACCTATCTTAAAGTAGGATTCAACTGTCATGGACAAATATGACCTGGTAATATGTATTTTGACCAAAATTATGTAAAGTATCTTCTCTGCATAAAAAGCAGTACTGCTACTATGTATATTCTCACCAGTTAGTTGGACAGAAAATAGCTTGCTAAAGCATTTGCATTTGTATTTCAGTATTGGGTAAACAAATGCAACATTAACTCTCTGGGATGGTTTTTACACTGTGATATGCTAGGCTGTGCTTAAAACCTGTAAATTCATGATGGAGGAAGGGTGATCACACTTTCAGGAAAGGAAAAGCATGGTCAAAAATCAGGAGAAGTCAACTCTGTCTGTTGAACTATGCTTAGTTATTATCACCTGATTACTTTTACCCTAGTAATCTCACCCGATCATACATTATTTTTTTTCCTGTTTTTTTTTTTCCTATTGTCTTGAAGTTAAAACGTTTTCCAAAATGTACAAACAAACAGCTAATTTCATTGCACTTCTGTCTGCACTCATTGAAATAAAATATGATTAGCTAGCTGAAAATGTGTAACTTTTCAATCAGTAGTTAATTCAGTCCCAGAACTATATTCATATAGGTTTGAAACAAAATTGACCTTCTTGTTTATGTAATGTGTACATACAATAAGTGCCTGATTCAGTAACAAGCTGCTCAACAATGTAGATTTTCTGAGATCCAGGAATACAAGCAAAATCTAGTATTCCTCTGAATAGAGCCATCACCTGTGCACTGCTAATGCTCTAAAGTTCATGCTTTCGGAAGGGGAAAAATCAGTACAGGAGACAAATTCTTCACGTTCTACAGAAGACAAACTTCTCATGGTGCACTGTAGAGCAGCTGAATGGAGAGCTGCAGGAACAGGGAAGGGGGAAGGCCCCTTCTCATGGCTGTCTGGCATCATTCCCCATGGCTGCTGTTGTCATTTTGAGTGCAGGAAGTTTTGTGGCTTTACCCCAAAATGGACACTAGAAAATACATGTGGCAGTGGAACCTTTGGGCTCTGCACCCACTGATGCACCAGAAGCATGTGCTGTGTGAGATTTCACTTTGCGTGGTGGGCATGCACCTTTTTCTTCTCTGCATTTCAGAGCTGTGGCTGAAGGTGACTCATTATGGGTATTTCCCTCCCTGACAGTGGCAGAAATGGAGTAGGGATTATCTTTAGTGCTCTTTAGAGCCCTGTCTGGAGGCCCAGTCAGGATAGTGCTGGATATCCACAGCTCTCACTCTGCTGAAGTTGTTCTGCACCTCACAGAACTGTTTTCAGTGTGAAGAACCTCAGGGTATGTGGAGGCTTTGGCTTTGCTCTGAAGTTTCTAAGGCTGTTCTGAGGTATATTGAACACTCGTTTCTGTCTTCAAACTGGAAAGGTTTGACAGGGTGAAACAACTAGAAATCCATGGATATTAATTCAACTGTGGATGGAATTCCCTTTTACCTGCATGTGTATTTCATTTTGGTAAAACTTCAGACTTTCTGCTCCTAGTTTCAAAAAACCCTTTTGTCTTTAACTCAGCATATATTTCTTAACTGTGTTGTAGGAAGCTGAATTTTTGCCCTTCAGAAATGTCTCAAACTAGTGAAAATACCACTATTGTTTTCATTCAGTATTTACAGCATGTTATTGAGTGTTAACATGCCATTAAAAAATACACTGACTTGCACACCTGCGTTTTCGTGGCATGTGTGTGGGGAGGAGAAGCAGTGGTTCACTATGCCAAGGTGTCAGCACTGTAAATCGGGGGAATGGTGTCTTGTTGACTCTGCACCCAGATGGAGATGGACTTGAAACAATAGTGCTGACAGAGGTGTGAATCCTCTCACCTCATCTTAATGGGGTGTTAAATTAAAAACTTAGTTATGACCATATAAACGTTGTTGTTAAGACAGTTGTCCACAGCACACAAACCTAACATGAGTCATTGAACACATACATTTTACAGTATATTAAAATATTTATATTGTTAATGTGTAATATAATAGAACCTACTGGATTTATTTCTAAAATTTGGAAACGCATTCTGTCTTTTAAATTACTACTTAAGTGTTTAGTTTATTGATGTGAAGTGTCATTTATAAATTCATAGCCATCATATATGGCTTATTT
>CM076273.1:6007500-6050000 GCA_038380795.1 Pyrocephalus nanus | reverse complement strand
TTATTTTTCCTGGGCTATTTATGAAGAAGGAGGACTAGATGGAATAGAGCTTAGATTATTGTTGCTCCATTTCACTCTGGTAAAAGTGCTACTGGGGAGAACACAGGATCCTGGCTGTCCGTGTTCCATTAGGTTTGTATTTAATTATGGTTCTTCCTTTTTCTCCAGGCACTCTCCAGCTTCCTGGACCACACACTACAATGTTTATCTGGTCACTGTTTTTTTCAGTCCTGCTGAGCACCCTCAATTCCACCTAAAGTGAATGGGAATTGCTGAAGCTCAGCACTATCTAAATAAAGGCCCCTATTATCGATGTCACTGTTTGAGATAATAACTTGTGCCATGCATAGAGAGTGAAATCACTGTGCTTTTTTAATTCCTTCATATGAGATTTTGCTACTCTTTACTTTTCTCTACTGCTCAATGGTCCAGCTAGATAGCATGGCTTTTGAAATAGGCGATGCCTTCTCTAATTAGGCACCATTGCAGTTACTGATGGATTCAGACAATTTTGTGTTCAAAGTTAATGAATGTTGGCTTTGATCAGCCTCTGATTGTGATTGGTAGCAGTGGTTTTATCCATGCTTTATGCAAGTCACCCAAACCTCTTGGTTATACCGAACTGAGCTAACAGCCTTATAGAAAAAGAAAAAAAAATCCAGTAAGTGAGCCATTGTCAGAATGTACCATGTGCAAGAAACCCAGCCTACCTGACTCCTGAAAGAGATGCTTGGAAAGGATAGCAAACTCCAGGTGTTTAATTTGAATCTTAAGTATGTGGTCAAAGGTGGTGCTGCAAAAGCTGTATATTCTGCGGGGTTGAATCCAGGTGTCTTCCTCCTGCAAATCCACTTGGCTTCCCAGCCTGGCTCTACCACCCCATCACTGTGAGTGACGTTCTAGGAAAGAAAAAGAGGTGTCAAGCTCAGATAATCAGGCTGCCTTTAATGATCTGTGCAGCTGTCTCTGTCTCCTCTCTGCACAGCTTCTAGATTAGATGCAAGGTGTGTGTGTCTGTGCCACACCTCTCCACGCTGCTCTCTCTGTGATGCATCAGAGCTCATGGGGAGGAAACTGAAACTGTGTGACCATTCTACTGGTGCCTTCCCCATAGGGTTTTTGATGAATTTGCATTAGGTGATTATCCCCTCATGCATGTCTTGGAAAGGCAGGTAACTCCACATTGTCAGTTTTCCATCTGTAGCATGTGGATAATGATACTTTTCTGCCTCACATGGGTGTTGTGAGCACTAATTAGTTAATGTCTTTTCAGCACTTTTATCATACAAATACTAAGCAGTTATTGCTATAATTATTATTTCTTATTATTTTGTTGTTCTTCAAATAAGGGATTTTGAGCACTCAGCTATGTCTGAGTGTTTAAAAGTATAACTTCATATACATTAAGTGGCAGTGTTATGGTAATGCCAGTAGGTTGCTTTAAAAGGCTGGTCTGTGTTTTATGCTTGGCAGTTCACAAATCCACCCCAACTGAAGCAGTGTTTTCTTTCTGAAGTGACTAGATCATGCCACCAAACACCAAAATCCACTGTCTGTAATATAATAAGGCATAACATGGCCTATGTTAGATGATCCATAGTGTGTGCTTTGGATGTGCTGTGAGCACTGGAAAAACCTCAGTTGTCTAGAGGGAATGTGGCTTTGGGCATCAGTGGCTGAACTACAGGCATATCAGTTCAGCAATATGGTATTTCTGAGTTTGTGCCAAAACCAGTGGACTTCTGCAGAGTTTTTAGGTTCTCTCAGACCCCAGATTTAAGTAAAACTTTAAAGAAAAAAAGCCCAAACTAAACAACTTAAGCGGAACTTATCAAAGAAAAGATGAAACCATCACATACCCTGTGATTTGGTGTGGAAAGCATGAGCCTACAAGAGTCATCACAAGGGGATGGTGAACCCTGTTAGAATAATGCTTCCTCAGCTACAGGATCCAGCTCCAAGATTGGCTTGGCATTGGGTTTTCTAAGACCGAGGGAATTTCTTACTCTGCATATGACATAATTTTTAAGACTGGAAATCCTGTTTTTTGCACAAATTAATGAAACACAACTGGTTTGGGGTTCTTGTTTGTTTTTGGGTTTTTTTTTGTTTGTTTGGTTGGTTTGGTTTTGTTGTTGTTGTTGGTTTTTTTTTGTTTTTGTTTTTTTTTTTTTTTTTTTTTGTTGTGGTTTGGTTTGGTTTTTTTTTTCTCAAGAGAAGGGGAATCCTGATGTATGAAAGCTTCTTCTGGCAGATCAAGGGCCCAGCTTCTGTTGCAGTCTTCCTTTTTCTGGACTACTGTATGGAAGCTTTTCCATACAGTCTGAGGACAACATAGAAGGCTAATGGCATGAAGGATTCAATTTCCCAGGTGGAAAGCACGGGCATGGGAATGAAATTCTTGTTATGTACAGCCAGTTGGAGTTGGATGCAGAACAAAGCAGATCTCTGGCAAGCATATGAAGAACTGACTGATGACGGAGCACTGTGAGAGGAAGGAGTAGAGGCTGGCAGGTAGGGGTGAGTGGGTTGGGAACTACGGGAAACTGTAAATCATCACCTTCTTGTGCACGAAGACCAGGAAAAAGGAATGCAGCTCAAGTCTTAAGCCACCTTTTTTTCTTGGAGCCTCTTAAGGATCCATGAAAGCATGGCTGTAATTGGATTAGAGTTTGTGTGGAGGCACAAAGCCCCTGTACAGATGTCCTTGAGTTGCTGTCTGCTTCCCTTGTGGAACAGCTAGGAATTTTGCTGGTGAGGAGAGGGCCCTGGTGTTAGGCTGTAGCTGGAGGGTTTGCTTTCCAGAGGGGCTCCTCAGTGCCACATCACAGCTGGTTTCCTGCTCCGTGACCACAGGTACAGCTGAAGTCACCAGCTCATCCCAGACCAGACTCACAGCCACGTGGTGACCCAGAGCAGGGGCACATGGGGAGCTTGGGCATGAGCAAGGTGTGGTTTTGGAGAGAGGCAGGCTGGGGTGGGTTTCATTAGGGTTGGCTGGATAGGGCTGCTAGGTTAGTCCTCTCAGCAGAAGGCAACTGCTGCCCTTCTCAGTTGGATGGATCACATCAGGATTTTTTTTTTGTTTCCAGCCTTTCCCATGGGATTTT
This sequence comes from Pyrocephalus nanus, assembly GCA_038380795.1. Lineage (NCBI taxonomy): Eukaryota > Metazoa > Chordata > Aves > Passeriformes > Tyrannidae > Pyrocephalus > Pyrocephalus nanus. The sequence goes on along the minus strand of CM076273.1, from coordinate 6,046,890 downwards.
CCATGGGCAAGGTATGATCTCCTCCATACAACAAGCTGTCAGCCTTGTGACAGCTATATAGTGCCTGGACTGGTTTGTCTGCAAGTGAGGATTTTCAAGCCAAGTCTGTTTCTTACTGAGGATTGTCTGGGAGGGACTATGAAAACAGGAATAGCCTTTTTTGAGGGTTATTTGGAATATGACTGTGTTTGCAGAGTGAGGATGCTGTATGTGATGGAGATAAATAATGTAGGAGAGTCTTGCAGCTCCTACAAAAGCTGGCATTGGTTTTCTTGCAGTGTTGGAGTCAGTGTTAAAAATCCTTGGGCTTTGGTAAATTTGTCTCTAAAAGCGATTTAAACCTACAGTTAGGATGGGAACACTTTTAAGTTAAATGCCTGATTAAATACAGAGAGGATATATATTTTTGTAAAGTGACAACTGCTTTTTCTTTTGTGGTTGCCTTGCATACTCACTGCTGTATTTTATGGTTTGCACCTGAAGTTACTTATGCACTATGCCCAGCAGCTATATGCATATCCATTTATGTGACCTTGTAATCACTTTATTAGTGTTTTAGTGCCTTGTTGCTGTTATTTGTATCAGCCTAAGCCACAAGAAGTTAATTTCAGTAGAATTTCATAAAATAAAATTGAAAGAAGTAGTTCACCAAAAGTTACGAAGCAATGGGTACAGTTCAGTCATGGCAGGGTTTTGTCCTAAATTCAAGGAAGTCACAGTGTAAGCTCTGGTGTTTTGTTAGTTTGGTTGTTGTTGTTTTGTTTTTTTTTTTTTAAATTTATTTATTTTATTTTTTTTAAGTGTTAATTTTACAATTGTTTTTTATAATGTGTTTCCAGAATGACAGGGTTTATAGAGATGTTACAGTAAACCTGCAGACATCTCTGCAGGGAAACAAATGCTACATTTGAGAGGAAAAAAATCCTTTTTTCTGGTCCCAAAATCTTGTCTGTGTGTTTGTGGTTTTTGCTATTGCCCCCCCCCAATGATATTTGCTGGTCTGGTAAAAGCTATTACACCTCTTTATAACATTTCTTATTCTCAGAATAGACCATCACAGTTCCAACAACGCACCTATTACATACTGTAAACAATTTTATTTAATTGATGTCAGAATTAAATGCTCTTTAAAAAAAAAATAAATGCATGAGTGGATTATCTGGAGAGAAGTTTTTAGTACCTACGATTATAGCACGCAGAACTTATTAAGAGGCCATTGTCAATACTTAATTTTGTGACTGTGACTAGGTGTTGCTTTGTTGTGGTAAATAAGCATGAATAAAAAGCCAACTTTCCAATGCATTCCCAACTGATAGGCTTAAGATACTGTGTGCCTGTATCATAAAATAACAGATCATCCTATTGGAAAACAAACCAGAACTCCATTAATTGTATCTTTTTATAATGTTTTTGCAGTTTTAAGAAGGCACAAATCCCAAGGTGTCATCCATGAACATAGCTGAAGTAATAGTGGCCCACTTTTAGCTTGGGCAAGAAACTGTAATAGACTGGGCTGCTGTTATAGAAAGTTTATTGTTATTGGTGCATAAACTAGCTGGGGGCTTAAACACAGAGCAGCTGGGTAATTTAGCTAGCTCCTGGATCCAGTTAAAAAAATCTATGTTGTGTCCACAGTAGGGGAATGGTCATAGCTGAGAAACTACTGTATATTAGATTGTACCACACCTGTGGCGTATCCACCATTGTAAGCAGTGTAGGCTGTAGAAAACATTAAATCCCCTCATTACTGCCTTACATAAGACAGACACTTCAAGCAGTTCCACGTTTATCTGAGATTACCAAGTTAAACTCATTAAAAAGCAACTAGGGCTTGTTCACTCAATTGGATGTTTTCAGGATATTGGTGTGCGTTGTGATTAACAACAGTATGTCTTTGATTAGGGAGATGACATTTTTGGGCAGACTTACCCTTTCTGATTTCTCTGTTCACTGGGTAAATCTGAGGTGACAGGTATGTTTTTAGCTCCCTCACCCTTTGTTGGTAAAGCTAAACTTGTGAAACTGGAACTAAAATCTTTTTTTTCCCCCCTTTTAATTTGAGAAAGAAATGCACCATTAACACCTCGTGTTCTAGCCAAGCTCAGGCTCTGACAGCAATTACAGGCAACTGATGGAATAAATTGTTTGGAAAAGTCTTTATCATTAATGTTTCCTATTTCTTTATACCAAGTAAATGAGGGGAAGAAACTTTTGAGTTGTAACCAGGTAGCAGCACATTGAACTTCTTACCATTGCTGTCCTGGTTTACTTGGGCTGTTTTTTCTTTCCCCCTCTTGTTTCACTTTTTCACATTAGGTTTCACACTTGTTGCTACTCACTAAATAAAACCTTACTGGTTTCTTTAAACCCATAAGTGAACTTGGCCTGGTGAGGGGTTTCACATAAGTCAATGGGGCCAAATTGGTGGATTTCTCTGCTGATTAACATAAATATTTTTGGGATCAGAGCTGACAGCCATGAGCTTCTGTGGACAGGAACTGTTCTCTTCGTTTGTGCTGGGAAGTTGTCTCCTCAGCTCTAGTGCCATGTCCCAGCTCTGAACCTGGCCAATATCAGCTAAGACATTCAGGCACTACTGTAATACAAATAAGAATATTAATGGCACTTAACTTTGCTTTTTTCATTAATCAATCAAAGAAGTCAAAGCAGCAGGCATAACTAATATTGCTTACAGTCAGATAGGGCTACATCTCTCTCATAAAAAGTGTTTCTCTGCAATATTTAACCATTGTTGGCAACAATCATCAATATTAATCCTTAACAGCAACATGATAACCAAGCTAGCAGATAAAATGGCTGTTAAAAAAGTAGGGGAAAAAAAGGAATAATAGGATTGTGGAATTTTAATATTCTCCAGCTATTTATTAAAAAGTGCTTATTTTGTATGTGTTTATTTCTAATAATCAACTGTAACATTACTTTGCAAAAAACCTGTAATTGCTTCTTAATTTCAAATCCCAGTTCCTTTGTGCTGTATACAAAGGTAGGATATTTCTGTACTTATTGTTCACAGCACTCTGTGTAAAAAATCACGTTCATTTCAAGAAGCTGTTATGGTATTGATTCTGGTAAAGACTTCCATTAACTGACCAATCTAAATCTCATAAGTGATGTCAGGATAGTTATGCATTTGCTTGGTTCAAGTATTCAGCCATTATGTTAGAATGCAGGCAGTGTCTGAATATGGCTGTTAAATTATTTCTAAATACCGAACCAGAACAGCTTAACAGTTCTGCAGTTTGAGACTGACACAAAAATGACAATCTGCCACCTCTTTGTTTTTTAAATATTAACGTTGTATTGGGATAGTATTTTTGGAGTAAAAACCTGTGGCACGAGAGGATAAGTGACATAAACAAAGGCAGCTGGGCTGCATGAAATAATGGAACAATAAGGCCCTTACAGCCGTTCTCATCACTCCAGTATGTTAATTAGCATTCTGTTGTGGCCGCAACACTGAAAACATGTAATCTGTATTGGTGTACTGTACAGCTGTGAACACACATTCTTTTTTGTTAGTCCCTAGAGTTAGCCTTGCCATTGGCATATGTGTGTGGGCCAAAAGTCAAACCAGCACCACTAAAATGCCACGCTATAGAAGCAAAAGAGATTTTCTTTTATTTATTCCCGTTGTAACCTGTGATGTAATCTGGCTACACAGCTTCTGTCTGTCTGCTGATTCTTTTGCCATCTTGCACGTGTATACGTTGTGTGTGTGTGTGTATGTTGTGAGCCTCTGTCTGCGTGTGTGTGCAAAACAGTGTGTGTACATGTGGCCAAACTAATCATCTGAAATAAGTGATTTAGGGAGATAAAATCTGCTATAAATAAATAAAAGCTTTTTCCTCAGTAGAACAGTTTAAAAAGTCCACCATGAAGGACATTACAGCTATATTTTCTTTTTCATGAGTAAAGCAAGTTTGATATTTTTATTGGTAATATTATTAAAGAAAAATAGTTCAGAAATCATCAGGGCTTAAGTGAATTCAGCTGCACAGACATGGAACACTTGCATTTTTGTAAATTTTGAGACATATATATAAACAAAAAATCAGTGAAAGCAAAGCATGAGGAAGATAATTAAGGAAGAAAAAGTTTGCCATTTATACACTCTTTTAAAGGAGAAAATACCAAAGTCAAGATCTCAGCTCACCATGTCCATGTTAAACTTAGTTGGCCAAGGGCTAGAGAAGACCACCTGATTTGGTGAGTTGAAAATCATTCCTCATTTCAGGGGGCTGGTATTTCTTTGTAGTGCTTCTGTACTTTAAAAGCATGCTGACCTCTTCTAACACACAGGTATTTACCTAGTAAGGAAGCCTACCTTTTGGGTCATAAATTGGATTTAAAATAAAGAAATCATATTTCTAGTATTTCCTCTTAAATGTACATTTGCACAGTGAATATTCCCTTGTCAAACCTGTTTGCTGGTCTCCATTTGTTACCTCATTGTGATCATCTCTGTACTCAAGCACACAGAAAAAAAGAGGTAGGAAAAATTTTTCTTAGAAAATAACTTGCAGTGCTCTTGGGTGAATGCATCCTTTATCCATACTCAGATGATAAGAGTGAAGGCTTAGCTCATATTTCTGCACTAATCTACTTCAAACCTGATCTTGAAAAATTACCCTCATTGCACAAAGAAAATACAGCATTTAAGTCACCATGCTGATCAAATTTGGTTCTGCTTTTTGACTGTGGAGGGAACAAATTGTTTGGTGATTCTGTGATGTGAACCAGTGTCCACTAGGGAACAGAGTAAGTTTTTTGGGTTTTTGTTCAACCACTCTCTTTCTTTCCAAAGTAAGTCTTATAATGAGACACATTATTATATCGTACGTGTATGAGAAGTATTGAAAGGTTTAAAAAAATAAAGCTTAATACTTTATATTGCTATTGATGGCATGATTTTAGAGTAGAGATACTAAATATTTAGATTGCATGCTTGCATTACTGTTTTTATAGAAATAAAAATCAGGAATGCTGCTTTAAAAATTAAATTTCTACAGAAATAAAATACAGGCTGTCAAAAAGAGAATAAGAACAACAACAAAAATGTTAGTAGCTGTCTCTGAATTTGTCTTTATAGTGGTAAAAGTATATAATTAATAGAGGAATTTTAGCTCCAGATGTGGCTATACTATAATAGAGCCTTATAAATGCTACAGAAAGAAAAATTGCTTGGAACGAATGAGAACCAAATCAAGAGCACACCTGGGTTTGACAAAGATTGCATTTACTGACTGCTGTGCTATCACATTACAGAGAAAGACCAAGTCTTTGGGAGCAGCTGTAGAGAAAGGCCTGGCAAATCTGCATGCAAATAGCAGCACATTGTTAACTTAATCAGATGCCGAGGAAAAGATGTGCCAGACCATGAGGATGATCTATAAACAAGTACAGAGTCCAGAGAGATTGTGAGGGCTGGGCAGATTAAAAAGGTATACCACAAGGGTTCTGTCCTTGGGTCAGATTCTCGTCTTTTATGTTGCCTGAAGGTTACTGCCATTCGGGCTAACTTATCACACTGTTTGTTACAGCCCGTTGTAGTAAATTTGTCAAATAGTACCCGGGTTGTTCTTTGCACAGATATAAATAATTGCATATTATTTTGGGAGTTTGGAAGCTCTTTGTTCCTTGGTGGTGGAGATACGGGTATTATTTTCTGAAGGAACAGTGTGTGATTTCATAACTCTCATTAAATAATATTACAGTGTAAATGTCCCAGTGTAGTGAGATAAGAAATAGCATGATACACTGTATAAAGAGACAAATCTTCCATTAAAAGAAAACCTTTCTTATAAACTGAAGTGTCCTGACAAAAATAGTCCTAAAGTTAAAGACACCTGCTCTTCATATAATTTATTAATATTAACGGGAATATATGTTTAAAATCTTCTCTTAGTCTAATATCATAAAAAATAAAGAAGTAATACTATTTAATCACCCACAGCTTAATAGTGCCTTAGTTGTTTACTGCCATTGCACTAATTGCTCTGTACTAATGTGTTTTTGTGTGATTTCCAGTAGTGCTAAAAGAACTGAGATCCATAACCAATTAAATATAGTGTTTTTATGTTAAAAATATATCTGCTGTAGAGTAGCAAATGAACAGTGGTATTCTTTTAAAAACAAGAGAGTTGGCAGTTGCAAAGCTGCAGAGTAATAGATATTTTTCATTGCATCTTTTTCACAGTGACAGTGGAGTAATCTTTATGAATAAGCAAACTGCAGAAAGCTGAGCATTTTATATTATATTACGGGCCAGAATCTCCTCTCATACAGTTATAAATCAGGTATAACTTTATTAAAGACAGAGGATTTACACCCACCCAAAAGAGGTGGACTCAGGCCTTTTGTTTCTGCAAACGGCTCTTCTTTTTTTCCAGAAATGGAACTTTCAAAACCTGAAATACAGATCCGTCTCACAGAAGCTCCCTAGCATAAATATTTCGGCATAAATATTTGCCACATGGCAAACCACGTTCAGGGCCAGCGGGGCAGGAAGTGGTTCGGGTCCCTGGCTGTATCAGAGGGAGAAATGATGTTCAGAGACTTGTAGGAGAGGAAGCAACACCGTTTATATACTGCAGTGTACCCTGCCAGAGGGTTAATTGGGTAACATTGTTGTTGGCTCCAGAAGGAGCTCGCTGCCTGAGACAGGGCACCGCAGTGGAGACTGCGAGGGTGAGCGAGGTGAGGGGAAATTGGACATAATAGCATTAATAATAATAATTAAAGACTAAGAGTAACAAAAGAACGCATAACTAATACACCAGTCTTGCTTTTTATTACAAAATTAATATTCATATGAATGCTATCAGAGTTACTCAGTATTAAACTGGTAAGACAAAAGCCACATTGTAATATATTATACAGTATATTACAAGATGTTTGTTTCTGTGGATTTTGACCAGCTGAAAACAAATGAACAGCACTACCGAATAGTCTCTGTTTCCAGGTCTTCAGCCCAAGGTCTTCAATCAGCCTAGGATCCCCCAAACCCAGGAGCAGGAATGCTCTTCACTTTATATGGGGGGAGGTAATGAGATCAATTAGATCCTCATCCATTGAACTGTAGACAGCTGTTGGTGCATAATAATCATCATTAGAGATGGGTGAATGTGGGATACTTGATTTGCCAGACTACCCGCAGGTATTCTAAAAATGCCAGACTTAACTCTTGAGTATTTTGAGTACTTGAGGCCAACATTTTCTCTGAAGTCTCTCCTGGGACTATTGATCATAAAAGAAGAAAAAGGTACATCTGAGAGCAAGGAGAGATAGAAGGCTGCCAGGCTGTTTCTCAGGGTCGGAGAAAGTTGAGCGGATAAACCCTGCCAGCTGCTCTGTAAACACCACCCTCTTCAGGGCCACATGGAGCCTGTGAGCCACTAACCCCAGCCTTAGCAGCCAGCCCGATTTCAAACCTGATTTCAAACCTCAGCAGCCAGCTCTCTGTTCTTTCTTCATGATAGTTTCATGGTATGAATTGCACCCTTGTCTAGGTTTGGGTGGATTCTCTCTCTGCCCAGCCCACAGCTCAAATGGTACCTATTATCAAGGATCACCCCATTCTGGCTGTGTGCCAACACAGCCTGTTTGTGTGTTAAGAAGTTAGGCTGATTCTGACATTGCTTTTTGGAGGAGGGTAATGCAGCCTTACTACTATTGCAGTTGGAACCTTTGAACCACCAATTGGCTTCATGAGCACCACTAGCAGAGTTTCCAGAGTATGCAGTCACTGTGTTCTGAACTGCATTGTCTGTGGTTATTAATCTCAGATTTTTCTTTGAATCCTCAAACACTACAAGCATTTATTTAGATTTATATGTTAAAAACATTATAAAACCCTCCTAACTGATGCTGTTATTCACATACATCCTTGCAGCTCCATACATTCTGCACTTTTAACCTCTATAATAATTCTTCTAATTGAGTCCTTTTTTGAGGCATTGGGTGTTGCCACTCCAGTAAAAATGATATATAGTGTTACTGTTTAGTTTTGATTTGGTAGTGTAAGTAAGGAGAGGGTATAGACATGAGCAACAGATTTAGCCCCAATTTTGAAAATAATGTTTAGGTATCCTGCAAGTTGGTGTGAGGATTGATTTGTTAATGTTTGTGCAATGCTCTGAATGTGTAAAGTGCTATATAAGTGTTTTGTAGTATTAAGTCCCCATGCATCACTTATGTACGCTCAATATCTGTACAGGCAGTGGGTTTTGCTCTTATGGACTAGTTGAGCTTAGAAAGGAAGAAAAGGAAACAGATACTATGGATCCAGCAACTGGCGAAATTAAGCAACTGACAAAATGTGCTTTATTTCTCCTGCACACAGATAATATTTGGGTAGATGGTCACACAGTACCAGTGTGCAAATATTTATCTGTTTGCAAAGAGAATCTCAGCCTTTATTGCCCACTGCTGCAAACCATTATTCTTGTAAACACCATTGGATTTCTCATATGCATAAAGACTATTTTTAAGACTAAGGGTCTGTGGAAAACGAATCTAACATATCTTTTTAGATTAAATTCACTGTACTGGTTTTATGGCCTAGCACGTTTTTGGTAGATCAACTAGTTGATTGCACTTGAAGATTCATCTGCAATAGTGGTCTAGTGTGTGCAAGAACAAATTAAGCTTATGCACTTAAAACACACTGAATACCCGAGGCACCGGCTAGATAGCAGGTAATAGGAATCTCTTCGTTCTCTTTGATGGTTGCACTGTCATCATCAGTTTGGTTGTAGCAGCTGCTCCTTTCTTGCCGGTTGGTTTTATTTCCTGTTCTCAAATAATCTCTCTCATTCAGAGGAAGGCAAAGACAGCCACCTTCTTGAAAGCTGGTAAAATGGGATAAATGAAAGTGATGAAAGAAGACATCAAGCCAGATGTTCTCTCTGTCCAGCGTGGCTGAACTAGGGTTCAGATGCTACCGGGGAGATTTCACCATACTTTTCATTAGAGATATATCAGTAGTGAAATGTCATGAGATGGAATATCAGTATCACCTGGGAAAGAGCCAGCAATGACAATGTGTTTTGGGCTGTGGAATTTCAATGCATTCGTTGAATCAGAAGACATTTTACCTCTGTGGTTCTGGGTTATTCAGGCTGTTCTCAGCCTCAGTAGTGGAAGGCAGTGTGGAAGCCCAAGCATTCCTGAGAGGGGCTTTGTGCATGATGTAAGCAGTGTACATACACACAGATATGTGCAGTTTCTTTCTGCTTTTGAGTTGTAACTAACGCCTAGTTCTTAAAAGTAATCGTATTGTGCTTGTGGAGATGAAAAGAGGGAAATCTCCATGAGAGAGCCATCAGGGGAATGTGAGATCCTTATGTTTTCCTGACTTGTCCCCTGCTGTTGTCTTCCAAACAGAATTTACTTCCTTTACCTTTCTGGATTCCTTCTTCTCACTGGGTACCTCACTGTAACCCCCGACTAAGTGTATCTGACAGGTTGTCCCAGTGATATGTGGTCAGCTCAAACACTGCCATGTTTCCCCTCCCCTCCTATAGTAAGAGTTTTAACATCATGTTTAGATTGCAACAGTCAGCAATTAGTATGAACCAAGCCAACATTATGGTTATAACTGGTTACAGGTTACAATTACAAAGCTTACCACTGTGAGGAAAATTAATTGGCAATATTTTCTTAAGGTTTTTGCCAACAACAAGAATTGAAAGAGTAGAAGTTCTTTTATGTCCTTCCCCCATCACTCCAGCTCTTCCCAAATAATTCCAGTCATTCATCGCTCCAACTCAAAAGCATTTTAAATTAAGCTAAAGGGGGAGGTGATCATCACCAAGTAATTATAATTATAATCGGAAGCGAAACTTGAAATGCAGTCTCCCAAAATGATGCAGTTATTCCTGGATGTCAAAGCAAATCTCCCTCTTCACCTTGTCCAACGTGTCTCCAAATGGAGGGCAGCTGGAGTCTGACCCTAAGTACAGCAGTGAATTGTAGTAGTCTGCTGGTATCAGAATTGCAGCAGGATGGAAGCAGTTGGGATCTCCCACTGTCTAGACCAATTAATACCACGTGTGTCCTGTTATCATCAGTTGTGATTGAAACTGGTATATTTTGTGGTCCATCTCTGATTTTCTTATGGGCAAAAAGAGCCCACCTTGTGGCTTAGTTTAGCTTCTCTCAGATGGCACTTCAGGTTTTTGAACATACCCTGTTCTAAAGTAAAGCAGCATTCATAAAATGCGAGATTGAAAAGCACAGTGCATCTTAAATCAGAGCTTCAAACAGTACTACTGCCCTGAACAAAGAATCTAGAATTTTTTCTGTAATTTATGTGCCTGTACAAGAATGTGAAGTGTTCCATTGCACATAGTTGCTCTCCATCACAGCCCTTTCCAGCAAGAGGCTGAAGCCTTTTTTGGTACTACTGACCATAGAAATGCAGTGTTGAGATAGATGATGCTTATAATCCTCACAGTCTCTGGTCTGGAGCCTTCCCTTATTTTTTGCAAGTAGTCTCTGTTGAGCATCTCTACCTCATACACCTGTTTTTTTTTAATATCATGACTAATGACTGTGGGGATGCAGCGGTAGAGTATAGTGCATTGTGTTTCTATTACCAAAAGTATCTTTGAACACAATCAAGTTGCTTCCTTTGTTGATCTGGAACTTGAAAGAAGTTAGATTGTTATCATTCATCTTATAAATGCTTTGTTCTACTTGTGGGTCCTCATTTGACTGTCTTCACTGTGCCTGAAATTTCACGCAGATTGCACCAGATAAAGCCTCTTCAGGATGCATCTGGAACAACTTCTTCATCTAGGCTTTCTTCCTGCATGCAGAATAGATTTCTTTGCAGCACTCTGGTCAGAAGAAAGATGCCATCTAACCATGACCATTTCTACACTGCCACTCACTGAGTCCAAATTCTGTGTGCTGTAGTCTAAAGCAAGGGACAATTTTTTTTACCATAGCAGTGACATAGATTGAATTCACATCCATTATCTTCCCAAAAAGTGTTGGCTCATTTTTCAAAGTACCGATTGGCAAAAATTTTGTGGATGACTGTTTTTGATGATGATTATTTTTGTCGATGGGTTATTTGCTGTGCTCTTCAAGTGCTCCCCAGACTTTGACTCCTGATGCTGTCCAGGCAATTGAGCTGGTATACCATAGCCTGTTTAAATAGTCTCATGGGGAGACTGTTTGCCTGCTCACTCACCTAAATTGGTGTTAGTGTAGTGTGTGGAGTAGAAAGACTGCCTTCAGTTAGGGCAATATGTTCCAGACTATAGATTTTACTTTTTTATTTGTTTGTTTGTTCTACATCGTTTCTTTATTTTGAAACTGCTGTTGCTGGGTGACTGCTGCCATTCTACTGGATAACTTTAGAAAGCCACAGCCTGGCTGAACAGATCATGTCACAACTCTAAACCTTAAAGGTAGAATTGCATCTGGTGTCTGTTGTTAGCTCTTGTTCTGTCAAGGCTAGAAAAATGCTAACTGACTTGATAAGCAGTCAAAACACCCTCCAAAGCAGGAGCATGAAATGGACGGATTTGTACTCGGTGAGAGCTCTGTAATGGCAGAAGTGTGCATCATCACATATTTCTGACCTCTACCAATGGGCTATTGGCCCGTCTGCTACTCCAAGTTTTGTCTGTCATCAGCTGTGCTGCCAGGGTCTGCTCTGGCCAGCTCTTCTAAGCCATGGCCAGCTTGCTGGGAGCAGAGACCACTGGGCTCCTCAGTGCAGATTTCAAGCAGAATGGCAACTGGCGCGAAGCTCTCGCTTTGGCACCCTTCAGCCATCCAGGTTCTGTTCTTTATCCCTCTTTTCCCAGTTTTTCTCTTGCCTTGCCAAAGAAATGTGGCACTAGCAGAATCTTCCATTCTGGGCAATTATCTGAGGTACTCTTTGCCAGAAGACCCAGAAATAGGGTTTTTCCTCAAATTAGTTCCAGAAAAGAATCAGAGGAAAGGGAGACAAGAAGATAGATTTGTCAGCTTTGGTGCTGGCACTCTTAGGGCCATGTTTGCTGGCTCATTTTGTTCACCTTGTGAAACTTCAGGGCAGTCCAACAAAGAATTAATTTCTCTTGGGACTGCAATCCCTATTGTATTAACCTAAATGGTTTGCTTCTCTCTGGAGAAGCCAAAAAATGCTAGCAGTAGCTGCTTGGAACATGTTTTTCCAAAAGCAAGCTGGACATGAAGATGGACTTTGGACATACCTTTTTTTTTTTTTTTTTTCTGAAAGTTGCTTCAGTGCACAAAGGAAATTGAGAGCTTTTTGCTTTTGGAATAATTCCCTGTTTAACTGGGTGAAAAATTCAATTTGATCTGAGATCCCCTCACAGCCCCCTCAAGTGACCTCCCAGAACTGAGGATTTTCTTGCTTGTAAAACTTGAAGAGCTCGAAGCAGGAGCTGTGAATTTTTGCAGAGTTTCTTTGGAAGACCAGAATTTGTAGTTGGGCACACATTTTATGTGCTAAATGCGCAGTCAGCCATGAAAAGAGAAAAATTTACCTCCTTAGTATCTTTGGATTGTCTTAAAGAAAGCAATGGATTGATCATTTTTCTTGTTCTCGGTTTTGGTTGAAAACCCTGAGCATTTAGTATCCCTGGCTCCAGCTGTGGATAAGCACTGTGGGTTCTCCCAGAAGGCTGTGGAGCTCTCAGCTCCCCAATTTGATCCTGCAGTAGCTGCTTGAATTCTCCTCTGCTGAAAGGGAGCACAATCCTATTAAACCTTCTGCACAGGAATGGGGGGCTGGGGGTGTGGGGTGTCCCTTTAAAAGCGCTGGGTTAGTAGCAGCACAATTAGACTTTACTGTCTGTAGTTCCTCCTATACCTCTGAAGCACTTGTATGGAATGGATGCTTCAAATTAAGTATGACCTGGTTGTCCAATCCCAATTACCTAAAGAATCCCTCAATTTGCTTAACAATTCCCTCACAGCTATTATGGCTCTGACTGATTGTCCCCAGGACTCTCTTAGGCTTACAGCTAATGTAATTGATTCTTCAGTAGTAGCCTGAAGGGCCATTTGGCTTCAACCATGGTCGGGAGATTTTTTTTTTTTTTTAAACCTAAGAGAATGGTTATTTTTTTATAATCATTCTGGTTTTGGAGGGTGAGGGTGGAGGGAATCATCTGGTCACAGCTTGGAACAACAGCCCCTGCCAGATGGGGAAGTATTTTCCTTGGGCTCTCAGTTAAATTGGCTGTGAATGGAAGATCTATGTAGACTTCAACCCCAAATTTGGATGGGTATTTCTGGAAAAAAAACTATAGTGGAGGCTTCATTCTAACAGTTTCCTCTCTTTCTTCCTCTTAGTCAAAACAGTAAAAATCTTTGGAGGGTTTTTTTTTCTGTATCTGAATGAAGTCAGTCCTGAGAGATGCACCATTTTGGTTGTGACAAAGCTATCAATCCTCAAATGGTCTCATTCCAAAGGACTATGTACAAGAGTGGGATTATTAACTCATGGGAGAGGTCTTTGACACCATAAGGTAGATTGCCTTTTCATCAACAAGGACTAGATTATAGAATTCTGTAGATGGTGCTGGCAAATCTACATTAGTGAGGATGCTCATCCCCTCTTGTTTTACTGTGGTGGGATCTTACCCTGTGAGTTGTGTTGTAGCTTTTTATTGGACACTGTTACATCTCCCTGGAAAAAAAAATTGGAGAGCAAGCACAAAATTCTATCAAAATCCTGTCTGAACTATCATGCCCTTTATTTTTTCCCCAAATCTCCCAAAACCGTAGCTAGAGCGTCCAGTAGAAGTGGCAGGAGATCAGTTTAAAACAGATAAAGGAAATAATTCCTGACACAGTGTGTAGTGAACTTCTGGAACTTGCTGCCAAGGGAATTAGTAGAGGCAGACAGCATCAGCAGGCTCAGGAAGGGATTAGACAGATTCATGGAAAACAGTTCAATAAACAGATAATAATAAACAGGTCAATAAACATCTAAAAAAATGCCATAGCTTTGAGTCATGAAGGGCACTAACTTCCTACAATATCTAGAACCTTAAAATCAAGATGCTTAGACTTGTTGAGAATGATAAAGAGATGCTTGGAATTTCTTTTTTGAAGACATAACCGGTATTTGTCAGCTTCTCAGTTCCTGCTGAACAGGGTGATGGAAAAAAAAGTTCATTGGTTTACCTTACTGAGGTAAACTATTACTTCCTTCCCTTTTCACATCTTTCTATTCCTGTGGAAAGAGGGATGCACTTTATTGGGGAAACAGGAGAGAGAAGCTATGGGTTGGGAATGAGAAGGAGGGAGGAAGAGAAAGGGAACTGATGTCTGTCTGAACACAATGGTGAATTGCTTTCCAATATGAAATCCATAGGGAAGGGAATGACTCTTTTAACGTATGTTCTTAAAGGAATGGTTCACTAAGAATGTTACTTCAATCTCTACACTAAGAATTGTTGAATCTCTACAGCTCTGGCAGTCTGTGAGAATGCAAGATTCTCCAAAATGTCCTTGAAGTCCAGAATTGTACATAAAATGTACCTTTTACCAAGACAGGCAATGGAGGATCCCACGGCAGTTATTAGTGCTTAGAGATGGGAGATTCTCTCTATTCCACCCCACCCCCCCCACAAAAAAAAAAAAAAAAAAAAAAGAGCTGGGCAGAGTATATGTTGTCTATATTGCTTAATGCATTTTAAAAAAGATGTCAACATTAATTACTAGAATGATGCACTTGCCAACAGAATAATGCACAAAATGCACAATATTTCCCAACTCTCTTCCATGTGCAGTCCATTAATTAATGTCTTTACAAAATGAACCTTGTAAGTAACAATTTAGTCATGATTCCTGTAAAATATGATTTTGAAGACAGTGCTCATGGTACAGCAGTGCAGATGCCAGCTGCCATTTGGTGAAATACTTAGTATAATTTGGATTATGGAATGCTGTTTTTCCTGCACCAGGTAAGGGAATATGGTCTAAAAGTTGGCTTATCTGTGTTTGCTTCTCACAGAAAAGGCATAGGGATCTTGAAAGGACTTCATTTTCTTTAAAGATGGGCGTCTAATTTAGGTGGATGAGATACTGGAACAGCTACATATAGGTGAGATAGATTGTGTCCTAAAAAAACCCTCTAGAATAAAACTAGGAAGTGCAAGTCATGTGATGTGCCAGACCATATCATAGTCTGGCAGAGAAATGGCTCCAGCCAATACTACCAGTATTTGTGTACACGTTACATTTTTCTTATTTATTGGTCTGTACTTGCAAATAGACTCTGCATCTGCTTGAAATTTCAACAGTATTGAACAAACTTGTGTGTTTCCTGCTTGAAAATTCACTTTGATTTTCTCTTTAGTTGTTGAAACTTACTTGTTGCAATTAGGGGTTTATAAGGTACCAACGACCACCAATTCTCTGCCTGACAGAAACATTAAATATGATAGAAAAATAAACTCCCTGGCCTTTCTGGTTGGTGACATCTCTCACAAGCAGTGCTGATGTTTTGCAGTCTTAATTTAAGAAGGTATTTCAGCCCATGCTTACGTTTGACCAAATTTCATAAATTTTGTGCAAAGCTGTGGTATGGAAATCAGTGAATAACCCCCGAGGATACAGCAGCAACATTAGTGTGGCTGTTGTGTGCATTCTGCTTGGTTATTCCAAAAACTTTTCACTGTAAATGCTTATTCAACTGTCTGCCTTCCTGTGTAGGAGATCTTCCAAGTCAACTGATACCTCTTGATCTATGGAAAAGTCTCTTAGGTATCCCAAAGGTATATGATCCCCAGGAGAAAAAATGTTATTCAGAACATATAACAGCTATCAAGTGATTGCCATAGAAGATCATATAAGTAGAAGTCTGAATGAGATTGTTGAAAGGAGATGATAAATAGGAATCGTTATGGGAACTTTTTGGGGGAAGGTGTGTACTTACTTTTGATTGTGATCATTGTAGTTGCTTCATGAAATTAATAATTAACAAAAAGGAAAAATGCAGAAGTTTTGTTTATAAACATTTCTGCTGAGGTGATATTTTTGTTGTTGTTTCTATTCTAAACTTCTGGATCTAAGCTTCCCACATATTTCTCCTTTATTTAGGGAACACGCAAACCTGACTGCAGACTGAGTTACAAAATAAGTGTGGGTTATGTTCACTTTGCACATATGTTACTCCACATTATTATATAGTTTGTGATTTGAGTAAACATGGCTACAGCTGAAGAAAAGTATTTAGTATGTTTAAGATGTCAAGTCTGAAAATCTTAAAATTAGCCAGAGCAGAGTTTCACTGTTATGTGAGGATTCTTGCTTTGAGTCAGTGCACTGTTTGTGCAGAGAAAAAGATTTTGCTGAGTGTGGCCCCTCCTGTGTGCACAGAGCATTGTACCTGCTCCCTGCCCTGCATCCTTACCTACAACACAAACATATACATCAATCTGAACCCAATATTTGCTTGCTGTACACAGCAAATCAAAGGTAAAGATTTTTCAATAAGGGTTTTAGTCTCTAAAAAAAAATTAGGAAAATAATTATGATTAGGAGTAATTCCAGTGCACTGTTGTTTTGTTACTGTTTCTTCTCTGTCTTGTATCACTGCATCCTCTAATTGACTCCTCTCTGTTGTACTGATGGATCCCAAAGTGCACTGGGTTGATAGTGGCAGTGCCACCGGTGGAAGAGCATACCACTGTCAGTGAAATTATGCATGAAGAACTGGAAACTCCTGGAGATATCTTTTCCATTTGAATTTTTGGATTTATTTGCATTCATAAAACCGTGTATTGCCAGCCTGTTATGTGTAAGGTAGGACTCCCTGTTCTCCCTGTATTCCAGCTTCATGCTCCATTGCTACTCAGTAGGACTACAGTGATATTTTTGAGCAGGAAAAACAAGGGTGGAAGCCTTACCAATCCAAGAAAGAGAAACCCTGGAACAGTGTGTAGCTGTAGTTAAACGGTGTGTAGCTTATAATCAAGTTACAGGGGGGTGAATTTTTTTCTTTAAAACATTTTGCGAGTAATACTTTACGGTGCAATGTTGTTTGGTTTTAATTCAGATTGTTTTCAGTTATTGAAGGTAATTTTGCAGGGAAAAAATGCTTAACTGTAAATGCCCACCTTGATTCTTGTGTTCTGTGTTAAAGACTGCATTGAAAGATAAAGGATACAGGTAAATTAAATATTTCCCTGTATATGTGGTCATCATTTGCAACAATAAGCTTCACATCTCTATGGATTCAAGTTCCACCCTTAGTTCCATATGTGGATATAAATGTGTGTCACTGATTCCGCATGAGTTAGAACTAAAATTCATGGAGATTACTGGAAAGACTGTCTCCAAGTTGGGTTTGGATTGGATCCACCAAGTATATTTTTTAAAATTTGGACCTCCCGCTGCCTTAAGTCTTGATATCTCTGCTATCATGGAGCTTAGTCGCTTTGTGATTTTTCTTATGTATTTTTGCCAGCCCATATCCTGTTGCACGTTTGGTGGGACTTCCACAGCAAATATAGTCCCTAGGGAAAAGTCTTGTAGCTCTCCATGAAAAATTTAACACAGGTGTTTTAAGGAAAATCTGGTGAAATAAGTTACAGTTTGAAATATCTGGTTTTTCTTAACCCTGTCAAAAGACCACCTAGCAATAAATACTGATCCCACACCCAGATCACCAACTGTCAGCTGTTGTATCTGTCTCTGTAGTAGTTCCTGCTCCCAGCACGTGAGAAGCCGTGTATTAGTTTAGCCCTAATGAAACCAGTGAAATGTCTTTCACTGAAAGCTGTACTGAGTTTACATCACATTTGCCAAGAGCATGTACACTTAAAATTACTGTGAATCAGTTAACTTGTGCTAACATGTTTGTCTGTGATAAGTTGTTGTGAACCAATTTTCTGATCTTCTGAATCTGTGAACACTATGTTGAATTTATCTTGACTTTAGATGGTTATATTTGAGTAGAGGGAATTCAGTCTCTTGCTGTTTGTTATTAGCTATAGGAGCTCAAATGAGATCAGAGCTCCATTGTGATAGCAGTAGTGCAGCCAGAGGCTTGGGGTGTTATTTCAGTAACTTTATCATTCTGATTTAATGAATTGAGCTAAAATTGAAAACAAACAAACAAAACAACCCCAACCAAAACAACAAAAAAAACCCAAACAAGCAAAAAAACCCACAAAAAGTTGAGACTGACTACAGTGCTGGTACGGAAATTGTGTTGAGCAGGTTTTTAGACATGAAAGTGGGAGTGAATGCAGACAGTCTTACAGGACAAACTATCCAGGGGGCAAAGCTGGTCCTGTTCCCTCCATCATTGCATTTTGTTTCAAAAGAAGTTGACTCTTCCAGAGGGATTTCCTGATACCATCTCATTTCCACTTAGTTCAGGTATCTGAAAACAATCACATTAAAATAGATTTTCCCCATTTCTGTCTTTCTCTTTGTTATATTTGTCACAACTTTTGCAAGAGACCTGAAATTAATTTGTGCTTCTCTGACACTTGTAACAATTTTTAAAAAATGTTGGATCAAAACTGGTATTGTAAGAGGAAGCAGGAAAACTTTGGTACTTTGGGACATATCTGACTCTTTTTTTCCTTTGCTTTTTTCATAGTTGCTTAAGAAATTTACTTGTTTAAGAAACAAAGTTGTATAATAAACATATTACTAATGTTGGAAGTAAAACATGTTTTCCTAATACGTTAGTGGAATTATTCAAGATCAGTTGACTCTTCTGTAAATAAGCCCTTAAGGTCAGGAGGACCTTTAGTTCTACCACTGAACAAATGCCATTTGCATAAGTTCAAATTGTCCAGGTCCAGATTTCAAACACACCAACTTTTAGCAGCATTTTGGACTTTTGCGTGAGATTGGTAATGATTTTTGGGCTTCCTATTTTTTACACTTCTGTTTCAGTTTATTAGCTTTGTTCATATTTTCTGTGAAAGGTACAAATTAGCAGGATTGAATCTTCCTTCTCTATTTTATGGGATAGCAGAGACAGCCACTTTGTCCCGCCTTTTGATCAGAAGACAGGAGAGGTTAACTTTGTCAACACAGGGGATTTAGAAATAGATGACTTTATTTTATTTATTTATTTATATTTAAATATAAAACTGGCTATATTTCTAACGAAATGCAGAACAGTTTTCTTCGTGCAAAAAAATTTGGCTCTCAAGTGTAGTCCACCTCTGCTTTTTTATGTTTAGTCCTGGGAAAAAAAAAAATCTAAAATTATATTTGTGGCTACAGAAAGGCTTATTCCTGAACATCAGAAGCAGGAGATGCTTTTCTCCCAGTTGGACAATGTGCTGATCAGTCAGTGGAGGTTCAGCCTGGCAATGAGGAGGATTCTCCTCCTCGAGCAGGAGAACAGGGGCCAGGGATGTGCAGAGCTCCCTGCAGTGTCCCACGCTGCTTCCTGCCTCGGCACAAGGCACCGGTCAACACTCCTGGAGTGGTGATTCACTTTGGGTTGCCCATTTAGTAAAGCTTCAGTTGCTCCATAAATCAAGCCAGACACTATCATTTTTGAGAAATCTAACAATAACAGCCTACCAGATTCCTGAGAATAATAGCAATGACCAACTGTGCAGGTCAGAGTGTGCATTTGTGAGGACTTCGCTCTCCTTTGAGAATTTCAGACAGAAGCTTCTATTAAAGTGCAAAGTATTGTTATTATCTTTGTCCTTTATACATATTTAAATAGTACATGATAATCATCTCTGTGAACTCTTAACTATTCATAAAGGTGGCTGTCAGTTAGAGGCCTGAACCAGTACTCCAGATCCAAATACTTAAAATGATAGATCATACTGTAACCTTCTGAGAATTATTCATAACCTTTGTGTAGGAGGAGTTTCCTTTTAAGAGACAGGCTTTGCAGGTGATTAGTAAGTGGGGGGTTTAATTGTTCTGTTGAGGTAATGATATCCAAGAATGGTTGAGAAATTTTGCCAATTTAAAGCCATTTTTGGAGATTTACCTGAAGGAAGAGTGAGAAACAAGGAAGGTGAAGGTGATGAGTTCAATCAGTTTTCATCCTGCCTGCTGTAGCAGTCTGATTTTATGCCACAGGGAGTCCCTACAACTACCTCCAGGTTAGAGCTTCAGGTATCTGTGTGCCCCTCCCCCCAAAGAAGGGTTAAAGTATATAAAATTAAAGTTGAGTAGAGACTCTAAACTGTGAAAGTTTTGAGAACTTCATACATGTATTTTATGACTCAGTACTCAGAACCATTATCTAATTAGCATAAAAATTTAGGTTGGAGCCTTCAGGTTGAATGTAATGGAATGGACATTTTAAAACAAGAACTTTCCAATCTCCAGGGACCTCCCAAATACATGTTTTAAAATGCCCATTCCAAGCCACTTTTTCTTCTCTTTGCATTTAACAAGAATTTACTGCATCTAAAAAAACCCTAAAACCAAACATGCCTTTCTGACTGAAAATGTGATCAGAAGTGTCATATGCTCACAATCCTTGTGAGAGGTATCCATCCTTGGCCTGTTGGTGGTGAGCCCTGAGCTCAAAGCCATGTGTTCGTGCTCCTCGTGGCACGGCAGTCAGGGAAGGTGATCCCAAACCCCAACAGGCTCAGGAGGAACAGGCAGAGTGGAGACCAGAAAGATGGGCAGCACCTTCCCTTCCATGAGAATAGCATTCAGGACTGTGGGGTCTTTGATAATTTTTCCAAGGGTTTGCCATCTCACACGTGGCCCCATCCCCTTTGGAGCTCATTGCCAGTACAGGAAAGAGCAGCCTGGGCTTCCACGCACTGATGGGCTTGAGTCCTTCCTGGAGAATCTCATTCATGCTGATTGAGGGAGATACTGTGCTCTTAGTTTATTTTACCCTCTTGGTATGCTGAGTATTCTTTGTTAATCTTTCCTATTTGTTTAAATGTTAATTGGTCCTTGTTAATTTGGTTTTCTGTGCTGAAAGCCAAGGTCAACAACAAGTCCTTCCATGTTAGCTCTTAGTGTGATTACAAGGTAGTGCCATGCATCTTGGAAAAAAGTAGCAAGAAGCCTTTCCCCTGTTTTTAATGTAACCTTTGTATTAGGAGGAGGTTTGGAGGTTGACAGAGAGAGAGAAAATGTGTGTTCAACGCAGACTGAAGGGGTCTTATTGATTGAAAGGGACTGCTAAATTAAAAGACAGTTGTTTTGAAAGCAAAATATCACTTGACCCCGAAGAGACAGACAATTGTGGCCCTGGGTTAGGTATAACAACAGCACTGGGTTTGCTGTGGGAATGTTCACAGCAGGCCTGAAAAACAGATTTATTTTTTTTCTTTCACTTTGCTGTTTGTATTTGCAACTTTCAAACTGCTGTTTTTCTTGCTCTAAGAGCAATTTCTTCTGAGAACACCCTTCTTTTTTTGGCTGGAATGGCCATTTTATGAGATAAAAGTAAGAATTTTTGTCTAAAACAGATTCTGTTCCATGGGGCAAAACAAACAGAGCTATCATAACACTTTAAATAGTAATCAAATATGTTTTTCTGTTTGCATTCAAAAGGGTGGAAAGGTAACTTGACAAGATGAAAGAAGGAACCAGATTTGTGTACCCCCCCCCTTCCCCAGTAACAGGTATAGAGTTTTAGAAAAGACTTCAAGGCAAAAAGAAAAAAGCATAGAATATACTGTTATGGTGTTATTTTTGTCTTTCATTTTTATGACAACTTATTTGTATTTAAAGGAATCTTTCCAAAGAGTTAAGAAGCATCATTAAATAAAGACTGTGAAATGTGCAATATGGCTTATTTATTTAAATGTTAATTGGTCCAACGAACACTTCTAATTAGCTCTATATTTGCTTAGCAAAAAGTTTTACAAATTCCAATTGTGAAAAGCAGCTATTTTGAGCTGGTAAGCATGTTGCAGAATCAGCTATGATTTTTCTATAGTTCTCAGCCCTTGAAGGCACAATTTAATTTTTCATGTATGCATACTAGCAACGGTAAACACTTGCGAGTGTAAAGAACCTTCTTTAATTAGCTGCACAACAATTAAAGGATTCACAAACTAAATTGAACCCTGTCTCTGTGCTTACTAGCTGAATTCTACCACCTGTCACAACAGCACTTTGTTCAATCTGTTATGCAAAATCATTATAGCAATATAGCTGAGGAAAAAAAAAGAGAAAACAGCAATTATTTCTTACTTTTCTCTTGAATGGGTTATTTTGGGTTATACTGATGTCAGGTTCATTGAAGCTAACCTTTTGAAATCTGTAACAGCATAATACTTATATGGCAGGCTTAGAATAGCTAGAAGAATATTTTGTTTTACCCTTTTAAGAGCAAGTGAGGCACATCCTGAAAGTACGGTACTTTCTCTGATCATTTGGAGGATAAAAACCCCACCAAAACTGTGCTAACTCCTGCAGCAGCCTGTTATTGCTCTTTGTCAGACTAAAAAAATGACCACCATTTAATACTACAACCTATTCTTTTATTATTAAAAATCACAAGCCAATATGAAAACTAGTTTTAAACCCCCTGGTTTCCTAGAGTAGGAAGAGCTGCACTTTTAACTTACCTGTTCTGGCTTCTGATATTTGTGATTATTCTTCAGCTCTTGAAAATATAACAAGACATAAATATAAATATAAAACTTGAAAATACTGTGCTAACTTTATTTTTCCTTTGAGCAGCAGTGGCTGAAAAAGAAGTTGTTTGTATCTTTACAGAAGAGCCTCACCTCTCATTTTGATGGCTCCCTTTCTCCCAAGGCAGCCCAAAGGTTCAGGTGCACAAGCACATTGGGAATTTCACCCCACTTACAGCAGTCAGGCTCCAACTGCTTCTGGAGACCTGGCTTGGGGCATACCAAGCTTCAGGCATCATTTAACCCACTCTGCTTCCTGGCAGGGCAGAAACCCAGTTACCCCCCTCTTCTCTAGTCTTCCCATTGATTTGGTGTTGAATAGAATTGGAGGGCACAAGTGGAAGGTGGAAACTCATTTGCAGGGAGTGAAAGGCCAGCTGAGGGAGGAGGTCTGGCTGCTGGGGAGAAGGTGGGCACAGGGCAAGAAGGATGAGGGCCCTCAGCAGTACCTTGGGTTACCTGCCCAGCTGGTCCTTCCTCCAGCTTTTTGCAGGGAGTGATGAGCTGCACCTCAGTGCTCTGACACGAGCTTGTGGTGCTGCTTAAAACTCCCAGTGAAACCAGTAGTGGGTTTTCGCTGTGTAAGGAGTATGAGGCTGCATTTAGAGAGGAAGACCTGTTTACATTTCCCTTTATTCTGCTGTGACAGCTGACAGGAATGTGCACAGTGCTGCCAGCTTTCATGCAGGAGAGGCACAGGTACGTTTTGTGCGTACGTTCACCAGAGCTGAGGAGCTGAAAGTGAAGCTGCCTGCTGACAGTTTCCTGAAATCATATCAATAACATATTGTTAGCTCTTGTGATTGAAGCTAAAAGAGTCTGCTGTTGGATAAAGGATACATGATATGGGCATTTCATAAGCTAGGGATATAAATGAACAACTCTGCTCATTCACAGTACTTACATTTTTTAGAGTATAATTTTTATACCATTGTCATTTTACAATATTTTTGGAAAATCCAGAAAGAGAACAAAGAAGTTGTTTAATAACACAGTGAATGTGTTTTTTTCTAAAAAAGTCACTAGGAAAATAAGAGTCAACAACCAAAAAATCAAGGAAAGACTTCTTTTTTTGTGACTTTGAAAAAAAAGAAAAAGGAAAAAAGAGTAGGAAACTGCAAGGAAGCCTGATACTTTGATTAAATATGACTTAAATCCTTAGATAATTTTTCACTGAAGTATGAGAAGCCACAATTTGCTGTATACATCTACTTCTTGCTTACTCACATCACAAAGGAATAGTTGGTCTATTCTGAAGCAGAAAACTAAGGAGATGAAAATCCTTTTAATTAGAAAGAGAGATATAACAATCTCTATATTCATACGAGTAGGCACAGGGTGCTGGAAATCAGAAACATGAGAGAGTTTCTGCTTGGGCAAAGGAACAGTATAATTCCCTGAGCAGGGGTTTGGTGTGGGAACTCAATGCCCTCAGCTTTGGGACATTTGATGTTCGATCCTGTATGATGAGGAGCCCTCTGATGTCCTATTGCAAGTAGTGGTAGCCCACTCACTGCCTCCCATGGCCAGGTCCATGAACCACCAAGTCTTTTCCCTTCCTTTTCCCTGGATTTTGGTGTTGTTGGAATTGCCTGGATTCACACAGGTTTGCAAGTTAGCATTGACTGAAGTTTTAGATGAGCTGTAAAGTGAGTGCAAGCTGCTCATTTGCACAGACTACTTGAAGCTTGAAACAGTTTCACCGAGAGTTCCTTATGTTTATTTGCATGTTGCAGTCAAAAACTCCCTGTTAGTCCCTGGTCCTTCTAACAACTGTAGCTGCTCCCAGCCTGCCACAGGATTGACAGGATCCCGAGAGGCTTCAGTCACTTGGAGGAGTTTGGTCAGAGCTGTACGTGGCCAGAGCTGGCTGCTAAGGATATATTACAGTTAGCAGAGTCCATCTCCCTCCTGACTTTGCAACAGTAATTGAACTTGCCAGGGTCTGTCATCCTGTGATTGCATTTATCAGACTTTCTTTGTCAGCTTTGTTGCCACTATCCTATCACCACGATAGGTTGTCTTATTCAGCCAGGGGCCTGGAATGTTGCAATTAACATCAAAATTATTTAAAGGATTTTTATCCTGCACATAGCTTTGAAATATGTTATTGTATTTTTATGGCATTCCTCCTCCCC
Organism: Pyrocephalus nanus; assembly: GCA_038380795.1. Classification (NCBI taxonomy): domain Eukaryota; kingdom Metazoa; phylum Chordata; class Aves; order Passeriformes; family Tyrannidae; genus Pyrocephalus; species Pyrocephalus nanus. Next base: position 6,022,142 of record CM076273.1, on the reverse strand, counting down.
CCTATTCATCTATCTGCTATGTGCCTGCCAAGTTTTCAGTGCCCTTTTTTATTAATGGTCAAAGCTATTGTGCCCAGGTAAAACAGGGGTGCCCAAACAGTAGTTGGTGCTCTGCTATTTGGGATCCTGAAGGTCATGATGCCGTTGCACGTAAATGTATTTCCTGTTTTACCATGATCAGTGCTCACATCTGTGCTTCCTTTGATATGTGCACTATGTAGCCATTCCCTTTCCCGTACCTGATCCTGCAGTGCAAAGGGAGGTGGAGATTCTCTGTTCCCTTCACAGGCTGTACCTCCCTGCGTCCTAGAGCGCAGCAAAGATGGAGCCCTTTTTTCTGGTCACTTGTGTTAACATCATTGTTATTTGCTTGGCATAATTGCAGAACTGTTACAACTGTTTTGCACCATTGTTCAGAGGAAAAGGCATGGTTATTGTGAGGCAGAGCCATCTCATTCCAACAGGTAGAGAGAATTTTGAAAGCAAGTGGGAAAATACAGGGAAATACCCCAAATCATTTAATATAGACATTCCTGTTTGGGATTGTTTTTCTCCATCCAAAAGAGCAGTGTGATTAGCAGCACTGCATGCAGATTTTTTTTTTTCCCTCTCTAAAATGAATTCTAAAATACAGTGTGTTTTCTGAAGATTTTCTGACCTTGGGGTCTGTCAGATTGTAGCAGTTGAAGAATCAAACTGGGGGTGACTGAGTTGTGCAGTGACTGGTAACCACACCCTTGTAAATTTGAGCCACTTGTCTCAGTGGGAAAGCAGTTTAGGAGGTACAAGGTGGTCTTAGTTAGAAGCTCTGCTCTTGTGTTTTTGACAGTGATCAATTAATAAAGTTAAATGACAGCAGCTGTAATATATCAGTAAGAGTACGTGCAGACCAGAACACCAAAGGATAAAAGAGATTTGTGTTTTCTAGTGTTTCATTTTTCTTGAGTGATAATGAAGTACATTTTTTCTATCCTTAGTCTAATTTTGTGTTGTGTTTCCTCATCTGTCTTTTTCCACTAAATTCTGCAAGAAGTTTCTACTTCTTGGGAGACCACAAGCACAAGGAGCATTCTGAGCAATGTTAGCTCTATTTTTCCTGCATCCATCTGCCTCCCAGCATCCCTATCTATTTCAACTGCATCTTTTACTCTATCTCATACAACTGAAACTGAGGCTTTCTCAACATTATCCTTTTTTTCCTGGAAATTAGTATTAAAAATAACTCACTGAAGGCACTGGTATAAGAACCATTATGATCATTATGTATTTTCGTTTTGTCACCAAGTCCATGTGTTATAGGGAGAGGAAAAATAAATCAGTTGGGCTGAGCAAGAGAGAAGACAGAAATTGAAGGTGGAAGGGTTTAAGATCCAAGAATCTCAGTTATTAAAAACCAAAATAACTATCTGTAATATTTTAACCAAAAAGTTTTATGCTGACAGGTTTGTCATGAGTTAAAAACCTCAGTCTTTTCAGCAGTCAATTATGTTTGATAAAAGAAAGCTATCTGGCATACTGGACTAAGCAATGGGAGTCAAGAGTTCTGGATGCTGTCCCTGGCTTCTTTACAGAGGATGAGCCATCTATTTAAGTCAAGATACATGGCAAGCTTTTTTCCTAGATGAGATGTGAAAATGATCCGTTAGGGATACTCATTTCTACAGTGCTGAAATTCTGAAAAACCTGGTCCCTTTCTGGCCTTTGGGAGCACTGAAATGGAGCAAGTTACTTCTGAGTTTCTACCTGTTTCCATTTACATTATGTTAAGATGTTGGTTATTTCTGTGCCCACTGGAGAAATATTCAGAAAATGTCTCAGCCTCTTCTCTGATTGCATTGATCAGAGTATGCTTTGATGATCCACGATGCTGGGGGCATTTAGAGAATACCATGTACGAACTGGTGGAAGTAACTGCTGGGGATGTTGAATGCTGGGGGGAAGAAGGAACTTAAATCTTTCCATATTTGTAGTGTGGCCCTTTATGCTTTTCATGGGGGGGACTTCTTTTTTGATGTTGGTTTCTCTTAAATATAGTGACCTTGAAGAATTGAATTATTTATCTTTTAGTTATCTCTGTATTCTTTCCTCTCTTTTCTTCCCACTTCAATATCATTGAAAGTAAAATAAATGCAGTTGTATTATATATGTATTTGAGACCATGTACTGTCACATATGTTCCCTTTCATGTGCAATAGGTTATGCAAGGTTTAATATATTAATCTTTATTTTTTCTTAAAACATTTCCTTAGGCACGTAGTTTCTGTGTTGATGTCATCATAGGTAGCCCATATGCTTGGTGATGCATTGTTTTGTCTACAGTCTAACTCAATAGTATGCAATTTGGAGCAGCCTTAATTATCCTACAAACCATTTTGTGATAATGAAACCAAATACGGTGTAGACTTGGCTGACATCTCTGTGATATTATTTGGCACACCAAATATTTCTGTTTCAAATATAAATTGGTTACTGCTTTTTCAAAATATGCATTCTATTAATTAAATGTATACTTGAGACATCTTTCCCCTCACCCCGCCCCTCAAGCTGTTATAAGTATTCTCTTGTTCCTTGTTCTGTATGCAGATAGGGTTGGGTATGGACTCTCTGATTTAACAAAAAATAGGCTAACCTTGTGGTCTTTAAGTCCTACAACTACAGTGAAGTGTGCAGTGCCTTTCCATATAACTCTTTTGTTCCACTAGAGAAAATTATTTGTTGGAGAGCTTTTTTTTTTTTTTAAGGTTTAACTGTAACAGTCTATACCTAACAGACCTGGGATTGCAGGGAGGTGGTTCATGTGAATTAAAGGATCTCTGTAATATAGGACTAAAGGGCAGAATTACATTGTTGTTGTTGTTGGCAATCCCACTCGTGCAGTTTAATTTCTCATTTTGCATAAAGTTTAAGGGAAAGTCTAATTGGACCATATACTTCTTTTTGAAACTCCCTTTATTCAGGGATGTTCTGTTTATGCATTTTCACTGGTAAGTGTGTGTCTTTGTCCCTTGAAATCCATCTATTTATTGCAGTGACACCTACTGCTGAGAGAGCTGATCCACAACAGGATCGGTTACTGTTAAACTTGGCCAACAAGCAGTTCATGACTCAACCAGCAGATGTTTCTGTGGCTCAGGTCAAAGGGAACTTATGGACTCGTTTTTTTTTTCTTTGCTCCTAGCATTAAGTGCCAGGAAAGTCAACACTAGGTACAGACAGTTGACCTGACCAGTAGCAGGAGGAACTGAACTAGGGCCCTGAGGATCTGCAAAGACCAAAGCATTAGTCTGTTGAGCCACTGTGCTGGCTACAGTCCAACAGTGTCAGACAACTGACTATCTGATTGCATGCCTGGATTTTAGTAATGATTTTACATACTTATTTGATGATTTGTATCCAAGCTTATGCTTCTGACAGGTGCCCTTGTGAACAAAATCTCCCTGGGCTATCACATTTGAATATTTCAGTCAATCATACTTTGATCTTTGGGACATATGTGCATTTGACATTATATTTAGTTGTGCACAAAATCTAAGTCTAAGCCTTTGTGAAATGAAAATAAAATCATCAACCCGGCATTACAGTTTTGGATTTAAATTGTTTCAAACTATGCTTTGAGTTCTGTGGTCTTAACTCTTCTTGCTTGATCTCTTTGTAATTGGTTCAGAGGGCCTGATCCTCCTGTCCTCACCCAGCTCAAATGCTCTGCCTTGTATTTGGAACTTGCCTGTGTGAGGAATGCAGGATTAATAGGGTCAACATTATGTTTCTTTTAATATTATATAATGGGTTAGAGTATTGCAGACTTCCAGCGCAGTGCGGTGTCCTCAGATGAGAACAGAAGATTCAGACCCCATTTCATGCTGTAAAAATGACAAAAAAATGAAATCATAAATATGCTTTGCAAAGTCTTCCAGGCATTTTATTATTTTATTTGTACTGTGTGATGGTAAAGTGGATCGTTAAAAGCTTAATTTTAAGGTTTCTTCAATCTGATGTGGATGCCAGTTAGATTAATTAAAGTGAATGATCAGATAGGAGCTACAAGAGATTGATCAAATTGGAGAGGGTTTAATCAGTTGTATACATTCCAAATTACATGAAAATAACAAATTTACTTCTAAAAATGCTGTTTCTAAAGTAACAGCAGCTTTAGTTTAATTGAAGCATTCCAGAAATAAGACTCCAATTTGAATTTTGGTATCGCTCTTATCTTTACTTTTATCATCAGGAGATCACTAGGAAAAAAATAAAATAAAATAGAATAAGAATCAATGTTTATAAGCTAAAAAATAATGATCCCAGATGCAACCAGTGCCTGGAAAAAAAAATCAGGTTGTTTTTTTTTTTTTTAATCTACTGAACTTTCAGTACCAATTATTTATCTTTCTCTTCTTTGGATCTGACTTCTTAAGTATATGCAAGTGAAATAGAATAAATAAGAAGGAAAACAGATTTTGCTAAGTCACATGCAAAGTAGCAATAAATCAAACAGCTTGTCTGCATTCTTCTAATCTTTCTATTCTAATCTGTGAGTGAGATTTATAAATGACCTCTTCTCTCCTCTCTGCTCATCCTCCTAGATTGTGATCACAAACAGTTCACAGTCCTCCACTCCATGGGTGCTACCAACCAAAGTCTGTTCTAGGGATTTATCTTCTACTGATCAGTTATCAGCCCCAAACGCTGTGCTAACTAGAAAGTACCCTACAGATGTAACAGGTATTTTAGAAAGCAATTGTCTTCCCAGCCCGGAGTGAAAGCAGTAGAGCCTCAGCAAACAATTTTCTGTCTGCTAATGACTTTTGAAACTTCAAAATCCCTCTGCTAACCCTTCTTTAAGACATAAAAACTGTTGTGGAATGAGTTGGCTCTGTTGTTAGTAAAGGAGTACTTTGTTTTGGAATCAATAAGCAGCTTGTTTAAATATCAGCACTACAAAGCAGCCATAGTTTTGTCAAATGCCTTCCCGGCTCCCCCCCTGCGTGGTCCCACACGGCCGGGTGCTGGAAGATGGGTGTTCCAGCCCCGACCCCGGGGATCCAGCTGGGGCTGGAGGAGCTGCCCAGTGCAACATCACTTTGTACACACCGTGCTCGACTCGCGCTTCAACACAGCTTTTAGTTTTTAGTACATTCATGTACTTTGCAGTAACTACAAAACTCAAATGTGCTAAAGTGACTAACAGTAAAAACAAATTACTAAGCTGCCTTTAATAATACTAAAATAAAAACAAATAGATAGGACACATTACCTGTAGGCTAACATTTTTGTTGGGGTTTTTTAGTTGTTGTTTTTGGGGTTTTTTTTGGTTTTTTAAAGACATTGTTATATCCAGAAACCATACATTTCCCTAATATAATTTTATTATGTCCCCAAGGAACAGGACACCTACATAAGCAAAAAAAGAAAAAAAAAAAAAAGGAAAACTCCTATGAACTCAATGCAAATACCCTATTTTACATAAGTAAAATGAGAATAGAATCTGGCCTAATGTTTCTTTCATTTTATCAGATTGGATAATGCTGTCGTGGTGGCATTAAATACAGCTGATCTCTTGCCTCCCCTTCCATGCACACATGTTTTTGTTAAAATATAACTATTTACATCTATGTCTCTTAGTATTGCCTACAAATCAGTCAAAGAAGAATAGGTCATCTATCCTGCCCTACTGTTTATATATTAATCATCTGGCAAATAAACCGCTCAGTATCCTACCCACCTCAGTAATATTTGTGATGTAATTTGTTTGGATGCCCAAATGTCACCAGCGTTGATTGTAAGAGATGAAAAAAATGTACTTGCTCAGCACACCAAGCTCTGGGCTAAAATGTAAGCATGAAATCTCTGGTTTATTTTTGTAATAATGTTTACAGCTGTTTAATGACCCTGAAAGGGTTCAGTAGTCTGGTGTTCTGTATTTCTTAACAGGAGTGTATTATGCTTATAACAGCCTTAGTTCAACTGTTTCAGCTACAACAATAAGAACAATATTTAATAAAAATTCAATATATATTCTGAAGGTTCTCAGCAATACCTGTTTACGAGTTGCTAAGAACTGAAGCAGTCTGTATTGGAGTATTTAGAATTTGTCAGTGGACCACAAGATGATGTAGATATATGTGAATTTTTCTAGCTGGAAAGATAAATACCAGGTCTATATTCTGAAAGCATAAGTAACAGTGTGTGTAGCTCTAACTGCTTAGAGGATCAGGGCCAGAGCGAGCTTGTCGTTTAAACACGTGAGCTTGTAAAGCATTACTTTGCTTACTGAACTGTAAATCTTTTAACTAACCTAATCTAAGCTATAATAACAGCACAACAGTGGTTTTAAAATTACTGTTTTCTCTACAGCAGTGAAGAGGGAAAAGCTTTAGTGTGTGTGTCCAGCAGGAATGAACAGGTGTAAATAAGAGCTGAATTTAGTCCATCTGTTTCCAAAGATAACAGGTGTGTGTGTCTGCACATATGTGTCTGTATACAGATATATGTGTGTCTGCATATGTTTACATGTGTGTGTAGGCATAGATTTATCTTTAAACTCTTTCATTCTATTTGCCATATTTTTTTCCCTCTGTTTCCAGCAAGAGGAAGCTGAGCTTCTCGTATTACATTAATGTAGTTGTGATGACAGGCATTTCTGGTGTCATAATTGGTTTTAAATTCCAGTAATCCATTTCAAATAGTTAAATAAAATCTGTGTGTTCAATTGAAATGGCTAAAGTCAGAACTTTCGTTATTGATATCACAGGAAATAGTCTTGAGGGCAAAAATGTGAGTGAAATCAAAATAACTATTAGTATCATCAAAGGGACTTGAATGTCTCACTGTACCTTCATGTAGCAGATGAGAGAGTATTTTTATAATATATGTATCCTGTTGTGAATTCCATAAGCTGAGTGCCCTCCTCACAGGGATGGGAAACCTCACACCACAGCACGGTGATGGTGGGTGTGGTGGTCCCTGAGGGTGCTCCTGCCCTGCCCTGAGCAGTGTGAACCAACTGGGTTGCAGACTGTGCGTGTGGCAGGGTGAGGTCGGGACTTTTTGGCTGGAGCAACTCGTTTGGGTGAGAGCTGAGGGTTTGTTTAGGTTAGGAAGGGCAACCTGTAACAAGTCCTGAGACCAACACGCTCCTTACAGTGCCACATCTTGAGGCATACTGTCTTTGAAAACATTTGAGATAATTAAAGGTCAGAAATTTACTACATAAACTTCAACAAACATATTTTGAATTTCTTAACTATCTCAAATTTGATTTGCAGTTCATTTTGTAAACATTTGTTAACTACTGAGAACATTGTGCTTCTGTTCCCAGTGCGAGCAACAGCAAAACATTCTGTGCTTTCCTTATAGGAAAGATCAGAAAAATAATGTAATAGACTATATATTTAAAAATTGAAAGCTAGATATTTTTCCTGCTATGGAGCATCACAGCAACACTTATAAACGGACATTTCCAGATTCTTTGGTTTTGGGCAAACGAGAAGGGCAAGTCATAATGAAGTAAGATGTTGTGCAAAAGTATTTATTTTGTCAAAATTACAAATGGATTATCTGTTGAAAGCTAAATTTCAGTAATTTCAGTGAAGTCCATTCAGGTGGAGCTTGCTTTTTTTTTTTATTTTTTTTTTTTTTTTTTGGTAGGTTGGTTTGTTTGTTTGGTTTTGTTTTGTTTTTTTGGTGTTTTTAGCATTTGGTTGTTGAGGCAGAACGGATACAGTATAATGGTACTTCAGGCCAATTTGAGGAGAATGGTTGTGCCTGTAGGGAAGTCCATTGGGAGGCAGAAGGACTGCAGGCTGTGGACATGTCTGTGATGGAGAAGCACCCTTGCCCCTCCTGGGTGTTGTGGAGAGCAGGCAGGGAGCAGTTCTAGCCCATGGGGAACAGGTTGTGCAATGACCACCTTGGCACCAAGGTGGGTACCATGAACTGCAGGAGGATCACTGAGGAATGAATGAAAGCTTCTTACCCCAGCTGGTGTAACCCTGTCTGATCATATATCTAGACAGGGATGATGGCTAAAGAGGGGGAGAATGAAATTGCTAATTCTTTTTAAGAGAAATTAGGCAAATTAGATTGAGTTCTCTAATTCATAGTGGAATAATGGATGAGAACGAGTTTTGTTTCTGTCTTTCATGTGGATACAAGATGAGATTCTGGGAGGCTTTGCTGTGAAAGGCCTGAAGAGTACCAAGAGTGATTTAGACGAGAGCTGAACAGCAGCAGGTTCCCTGTGTTCAGAAATGCAGTAACATGGCATTGCAGGAGGAGAAATTTCACTCTAAATGCCATGGTTATACTTTGCAATGAAACTGGGTTGGACTGAGGAAAGGAGGAGACAATTCAGAGCCAGAGGCAGGAATGGGATTACAAGAAGCTGGGGCAGGTGAGGGTGGGAATGCAGTTTAATGGAAGGACTGTAGTGTTTGAGATTGTGGTAACTGGATCCCAGAAACTGCACAGCTGATGGGAGTAGGCGGCATTCAGAGCTGGTTATTGCTCACTAAGCAGAGGCTTTGCTGACCTTTCTGCATATTTAATCAAAAATATATAAAATTTTCCATGCCAAAAGATCAATCTAAGGGGTTCAGGCTCCCCCGACTTGATCAAAATTATTAGTCTTTAAATGAAAAATTATGGATTTGGTATTCCTCTTTTTTTTTTTTTTTACTCGTTCTATCTATATTCTACATTATATGTGTCTGTATGTTTTTTGAAAGACAAAAAAATAGAAAAAAAAAAAATTGGAAGAAATTATCATGTTCCAGCTACAGCTGCTGTTACTTTATATATTAGAGTTATCTTTGAAAAAGAGGTAGTGAATAACTAAAATCTCAACCATAACTCCCCACCCCAATCCAAATAACCATACATTTGAACTGAAGCTTAGGGTTAAACATCAGAATTAATAAATTCCACTGGGATCTGTCAGCATTTCCAAACTTCGATAGAGCATAAAATGCTAGAATTAACTACCCAAACCTTTCTGAGCATGTAAAGGCACCAGTTCCTACTGAGATCAACTGAAAAAATGAAATTCAGACTGCATTTTTCAAGCTGTTACAGAATAATGACAATTCACAAAGACTTTTCTAGACCCTCTTCAATGTATGTATGTGTCTGCACATGCTATGCATTTCTTGAATTTTTGTGTTCTTGTTTGCCAACATGCCTTGTTTAAGCATGGTGGGGAGAAATAACACCCGTGGTATGTGGAATCCAGACAGAAAGTAGATTCTCGTTTGGGGATTTGTCTTGTGTTGCTTTTTGGAAGCTTATTTGTTGTTTATTTTTCTTTTAGAAGTGCGTAGGTGGATACTCAAAATCTCAGTCAACTTCAGGCAATGACAGACTTAAGTACGACAACTCTTAAGTTGTTTAGTTAATCCTTTTGAACATGGAATTTGTTTTGTTCTGGAAGTTAAGCAAACTTTCAAAAATTTAAAAAAAAAAAGGGTTTGTGTGTACTCACATTTTGAATGATTGTGGTCTGCTGCACAGAAAACTTGCATAGCAACTAAGAATTTTCTTTGTTTGCTGCATGGCCTTGGGTGAACACCTGGCTTGATTATGCTTCCCTACCTTTGGAAATCAGACACTGCAAGCTAAACTTAAGTGTGGTCCTTTTCTATACTTGATCTCTTTCATATTTTTATAAATAATAACAATGACAGTATGTAAGTGATGGGTCACCAACAGGAGGCCTGCACCTGTTAAATTTTGAAAAAGATCTGCTTTACAGCTGAGCAAAATTGTGTAGCTCATATTCATCTTTAATACACATGAATATACACTTACCTCTACTTACAAGATCTGAATTGTGTCACAACTTCACTCATCCTGCCAGGACCAAATAGGTCTCCTCTCAAGGACCTCCTATGCTTTTTTTTTTTTTTTTTTTTAGACCCCTGGTCCTGCAAATACTTAATCATGAGTGGAACTTTACTTTCAAGGGTCACCCTTTGAAGTCTTGTGGACTACTCCCATGAGCACAATTACATGCATTTTAACTATGTGCCAGATTTGGTCCTTGAATTGTCTATCAAGTGGCCACTATGAATCTGTGTGAGGAATGGTGTCCACCTGGAGTGTGCCTGTAGCCTTTGTAGAAGGAGTAGTGAATAAATGCTTTTGGCTAAAGCCAAACAGAAGGTTGACCAAATTAATTTTTTAATAACATGTAGAATTCAGTAGTTTTGTGAGTGAATTAAGTGTTAAATCACTCCACTGAACAACAAAAATCTTAATTACGTTCTAATATAACCTTATAGCATCATATAGTTTGAGAGTTAGTTATGTGAAACTTTATAATTTAAACAGAATTTTATAGATACATTATATCTGTATGGAGTAGAGAACTGGCAAGGATAGATTATTGTGGACAATTATGCAGACTAGAACAGAGCACTTGTGTTTAACAAACAGCTTTGAATTCTAATTTTCTGCAATATACATAGTGTAGGTACCATTTGCAGTCATTACTGTGTATTAGGAAAGTTATTAAAATTCTTAAACTTGTTGAGGCTTTCCACAACACCTTCCCCAGATTTTAATTGGTTTTATCTAGTTCCATAAGAGAGCTCTTTAAAACAAATCAAAGTATCTTAAATCACATGTCTTACCCACCGAAGGACAGAGATATTCCTTCTATAATCTGGCAAGTTTTCCTAAGAACAGAAATCTGAAGGTTCTCAACAACGAATTAAAAGACTTGGCAGAAGATAATTTATGTGCCTTTTGATGAGCTCAGTTTCAAAATGACAAAATAACAATGTTTTGGAACAGAAGGGTTAAATCTTAATCTCAGAGGTTTACAAAGCTGCTAGTCGCAGTCTCCTTAAAATTTAATATACCTCGTTAATGCTTACTTGCAAACACTGAAGGATTTTTATGATTATAATCATGTGTTACAGCACCTAGTACTGTTTCTAAGCAGCATACTAATCAGCTTAATGAGATATTACTGCACTTTTTGTTGACTAAAGCAAAATCCCTTTTATTGTTCTAAAGCTTGTCCTTTATTTTTTCCCAAAACATTATCTTGTTTTATTGTACACCAGTAAATATCATACCATCGGTTTTTTGTCAAATCATAAAACTATCTTTCTCATTGTAGTATGTATAATATATTGAATATGGTTAATGGAACCGAAAGTTACAAATGGATTTCTATTTTTTTTTTTCCCCGTTTTTTTTTTTCCCCTGGCTTTTCTAATGAAAATGGGAGAGATGCATAAGATTTCTTTTTCTATAGATTTAAAAATGCAGACAGGTGCAGTTTCCCAAGAAAAAGGACAAGGGAGGTGGTAAAAACATTTGCCCCTTCTGTAAAAATTGGGTTTTGAAATTGTAGCAAATTTTAAAATAGTAATTAATAGTTCTTGGTAAACATGCAGAATGATGAAAGTACACTTATGATGATCAAAATTGTGTGCCACAGTTGGCATTTAATACACTTTTAATTGTTTTTACACTAATTCCTTTGCATTATTATGAATAGGTGAAACATAAAATGCAAACTGTACGTCAGTGATTCAATGCTTGTAACTCTTTCACAGTCTGAATCTAAAATATCTTCTGATTTTCAGAGATGGAAGAAGCTAGTTTGTGCCTTGGTGTTTCTTCAGCTGTGCCAGAAGCTGACGCCCATCTCAACAGCACCATACTCAATGGGCAATATTCAATGAGTCAGAAGCTGCACCAGATCACTTCCCAGCTCAGCCATGCCTTCCCAGAGCTCCAGAACAGGCAGAATCCAGAGGAAAAGGCATCAGTGCCACTAGAAGACAAAAGCCACATGTCCATAGCAAACCAGCCCATCAGCAGTCAGATGGCCCTGTTGGCAAACCAGCTCAATAGAGAGGTGGATACCAGTTTGAATGGGCGTGTAGATCTTCAGCAGTTCTTAAATGGACAGAACCTGGGGATTATGTCTCAGATGAGCGACATAGAGGATGATGCCAGGAAAAACAGAAAGTACCCGTGTCCCCTCTGTGGGAAACGCTTTCGATTTAACAGCATCCTGTCACTGCACATGCGAACTCATACTGGAGAGAAACCATTTAAGTGTCCCTACTGTGACCACAGAGCAGCTCAGAAAGGCAACCTGAAGATACACCTGCGTACTCATAAGCTTGGAAACCTCGGCAAAGGGCGTGGAAGAGTCCGAGAAGAAAACAGGCTTTTACACGAGCTGGAGGAGAGAGCAATTCTTCGGGACAAACAGATGAAGAGCAGCCTCTTGCAGCCACGACCTGATGTGAAGGCACAGCAGCACACCCAGCCAATGCCGCTCGCAAACTGCAACTTGGCTGTGCCGCCTAATCACAGCACACCAGATATTTCAAACCCTGTGCCCTCTCCAAAGCCAGTCAGTGTCCAGGAAGAGGTTGTTGCTCAGACAGCTGGGTTCAGGTGCACATTTTGCAAAGGCAAGTTTAAGAAGAGAGAAGAGCTGGACAGGCACATAAGGATCCTGCACAAGCCTTACAAGTGCACCCTGTGTGACTTTGCCGCCTCACAGGAGGAGGAGCTGATCAGCCACGTGGAGAAGGCTCACATAACTGCAGAGTCAGCACAGGGCCAGGGCTCCAACGGGAATGGGGAGCAATCCACCAATGAGTTTCGCTGTGAGGTGTGTGGCCAAGTGTTTAGCCAAGCCTGGTTCCTAAAAGGCCACATGAGAAAGCACAAGGATTCCTTTGAACACTGCTGTCAGATCTGTGGGAGGCGATTCAAAGAGCCTTGGTTTCTTAAAAATCACATGAAAGTTCACCTGAATAAGTTATCTGTAAAGAACAAATCTCCTAATGATCCTGAAGTACCTGTCTCCATCAGCAGCATGTCCCAGGAAGCTCATGCAAACTTGTATTCAAGATACCTGTCATGTTTGCAGAGTGGGTTTCTTCCTCCTGACAAAGCAAGTTTAAGTGAACAAAATCCAATCTATAACAAAGGAGACATGCCCATGAAAGAGAAAGAAGTCTTAGGGAAGCTCCTTTCGCCCATTTCTGGCATTGGCCACAGTATTGCTGAAGGGGATAAACATTCTTTATTGGGCTGTCTCAATCTGGTGCCTCCTCTGAAATCCAGCTGTATAGAAAGGTTACAAGCTGCCGCCAAAGCAGCAGAGATGGATCCAGTAAACAGCTATCAGGCCTGGCAGCTTATGGCAAGGGGAATGGCCATGGAACATGGCTTTTTGTCTAAAGAGCAGCAGATACAGCGCAGCCACGAAGACACTTTGGCAAATGCTGGAGTTATGTTTGATAAGGAGAAGCGGGAGTATGTGTTAGTAGGAGCAGATGGCTCTAAGCAGAAAATGCCTGCTGATTTGGTTCACAGCACTAAAATGGGCAATCAGAGAGACTTGCCAAACAAACTAGACCCTTTAGAAGGCAGTAGAGATTTTTTGTCACATGGTATGAACCAGGGACTCGATTACAACTTACAAAGTCATGGAAACGTAAAAGAAAAGCCAACTGAATGCCCGGACTGTGGAAGGGTTTTTAGAACATACCACCAAGTGGTTGTTCACTCCAGGGTCCACAAAAGAGACAGGAAAGGAGAAGATGAAATAATTCAAGGTAGTCTCGATGAGCGACGTGGGTCTGGAAGTGATCAAGAGTCTCAGTCTGTCAGCAGGTCGACAACACCAGGGTCCTCTAACATTACTGAAGAAAGCGGAGTAGGTGGGGGTCTCTCGCAGACGGGGAGTGCCCAGGAGGACAGCCCACATCCTTCCTCACCCTCCTCTTCAGGTATGATAACTTCTCCTTCCCTCTCTGCACTGAAAGCTTCGTAGCTATATTTGAAATCACAGCAGCAAAAGAGTTTATGCGTTCTCTTGTTAGGTCGTTTCCTAGCAGTCCACAGGGACGTGGTGTTATTTGCCAGAACATCTGTGTTTGGGTTCCCGCAATGCCTTCGAGGTTAATTCTCGCCTCACCCTTTTCCCTCTCCAAGGGCAGGTTTCCCAGCCTTTCAGCTGTCACCTCTGCCACCCCACCGGCAGCAGCGTGCAGGGTCTGCACAGCCACCAGTGGCAATGTCGCTTCCAGGGCCTCTCCCTCCAGGTTTTGGAAGGTGCTTTTTGTCTTCTCTTCTATTCACGGTGTCTCTCTTGCAGATCTTTCCGTGTCCTCCACGGAAAAGGGTGAGGAAATATGTCTTTGAGCTGTAGTTATAAACAGCGTGTTGGCTAACCTCTCTGATTGCCCTTATTCTGACAACCATGTCACTTGCTTAGCTGAGAAGTGTCCTTGTACCTGGCCACTGGACTGATTAAAAAGAGATTCAGAAATACAAATGACTAACCTTTTGACAATCTTTTAACTTATGTGCAGATTTTAACATGTATGAAGCCTTCTGCTTAATTCACTTCTATTGGAAAGTACAAGAAAAATAGAAATTGGACTGAAACATTTTAATTGCATTGTATGTCATGTTAACTTGCTGTGTATAAATAGCAAAGCAGATAATATTTCATTGGAGATGTCTATAAAATATTGAGCTTCCTGGTACAATTTTTAAAGTTACTAGCCTATGACTGCTGAAATAAAATCTCCAAGTAATAACAGGTAAGATTTCTGGCCTCATGTATATTTCCAAAGTCGCTTACTAATGGATAGTAAATTGAA
>CM076273.1:5975000-6002500 GCA_038380795.1 Pyrocephalus nanus | reverse complement strand
CCCCTCTCACAGCTTATAGGGGCATCATTAAATTATTACAGTGGGCTCTAATGCTGATTTTAGCATCTGAATGCTACGTGTTTTTATAAGCCTGCCTTGGTGCTTTAGTATCACCCCCCAAGTTAGAGTACAAGCGCACAAGTCTGGAATAAGTTCCACAAGTCTCAGAAATACTGACTTTTTCTGAGAGGCTAAGGAATAGAATATGTGATCCTGAAGTCCTGAATCATTCTGGCAAAATTACATGGCCCATCTTCTTGGTGAAAGAATTGGTGAATATTGATAAAGGAATCTGCGCCTTGTGGCTTGAATTTCTCTCACTTGGCAGCTCAGAGGAAGAGGACTCTCCTTTTCTTCCCCAAGCATTGCTGTCATTCCCAGCTGACATTTGTCATTACTACTGGTCTGTATAAAAGCAAGTCTCTAGGGCTTAAAAATAGAGATGGCTACACCTCCAGCCTACCTTTCTGGTAACAAAAGTAAGCTTGTCTTTTCAGGGCTGAACCAAAGAGCATTACCAGCATGTCCTGATACAAGGAAAGCACATGGGGTTGCTGGAACTGAACTTGTTCCCTGCTGCCCCTGCTGTGCAGGCTGGCTTGGAATTGTGTTGGTAGCTCTTCCAGTTCTATGAGGGGTGCAGAGAGAATTCCTGAACAAAAAATAAGAGGCATGAATTCTGACCCATTTGATGTCTGTGTGATAGCTGCATCTGAGGGTTTCTGGAGAACCTGTGGTGGGGCCATTGCTGCTCATGGGTTTGTACCTGCATCAGCAGGTGATACTCAAGTGGAGTTTAAGAAGACTTTGGCTAACTCAGTTTCCATCTGTGGAGTATCCCTCCACCCTTGTCTCTAGCAAACCCAGCTTGGACTTGTGGTGACTTTTCTAGTCATGGCTTGATCTAGTTGATGGTACCAATTTAGTGCTCTTTCTTCCTTATTTTAGATGAAGGTTCCCTACTTGTACTTCCAAAGTCTTTACTGCTCAGATGGTCTCAAAGTTTATGGGACAGTTGCTTTGGGGTTTAAATAAAACCCAGAAGCTTGCTGCAGTTTCACAGGCTAGCATATGAGTGAGTGAGGGGGAAGGAGGCATTAGGCAGAGGTCCAAGAAGAGGCTGATACACCAGCGTGGTATTTTCTGTTTTTACACAGCAATCACACGGAGTGTGACATTCCTAGGAGCTCAGTCATGGACAGCCTAAGTCCCTGAAGAACCAAAATGCCTCTCACAGCATGGGCCCACCTGAGATGTGCAGCCAGCACTGGGCATTTGTAGGTGTGGGCATTGGCAGGGTCCCAGAGCTCCCAAAGGCAGGTCCCAGACCCTCCCCACCTGCCTCCTGAACCCCAGAAAGGCAGGAAGGTAGGCATGGCATGCATGCTAGGTGGAAAAGAGCCATGGTGGTATCTTACCAGCCCCCAGGTGGGGTGACCACAGCTGTCACAGTGCCAGCATGGCCTCTGCAGGTTTCTCTTCCCCCTCCTTCCATGGCATTCTCCCCCCCCCCCCCTCCTTCCATGGCATTATTCATCCCCCAAGGATACTGCTTTTTTCTTCTGCTATGAAACACACTCGTTATTTCCAGACTATTTCCCACTTCTTTTTGGATTTTTTTGTACCTTAAACTTTCATTGTCTTCTAGCATGACCAGAGACTTTGAGAGGACACAGCCTTACTTTGGACCTTGTTTAAATACTAAAGTAAAGTATAGGAAGCAGAAGTTAAGGGCAGGACTTCTTGGGCATGTCTGGGGTTTTGAGCCCATTTCTGATCTTTCTGGAGCAACAGAGACACTGTAGTGTTAATGTTAGGAATCCCCCTAGTTAGAAAATGTACAAAATGTGCAGTAGAGTTACTGCTATTTATTTTTAAATGCGTTTTATAAGAATGGCTGTAAGTGGGATTTAAACAGTTGTACTTTTGTCAGCTGTGCTTCCTGCTCATTTCTGTCCTGAGTTCTAGCTGTGTTTTCCTTGTGTCTCATTTTAGATGACCTCTTCATTACATTTCTAGGAATGCCTTACCACATATATCATAGGCTAACGTAATTAAAAACTGGTCTACTCACATCTTATCTAACACTGAGGTAGGGGAGTAGTCTATTTATCAAAAACTGCATATTTTTCCCTTTTAATGATCTGACAAAACTATTCAGAGAGCGACAGAAGCAAATCCAAAAAGACTTTCTGAAATGTCTTAAGCATCCATCTTAAATACTTCACACTTTCCTGGGAGATTTATGGAATACCAAGTATGATCTGACTGAGACCAAAAGGTGATTCAAAGATTTCTCTGAACAAAAGAAAAGCAAACAGCCATTTTTCATAATTTGTAGAGAATTCAAGGAAAGAACAGAACATCTTTGATTTTGATTAGTAACTGGAAAAGGATGGGTGTATAAGGATGCCATGTATGTAAAGAGGAAAAATTACAGAAGTGGAAGTTGACAGTTAATGTTCTCTTGTATATTCCAGAGCCTTTATTTTAATCTTATGGAACTAGATATGTGGGTTTTATGTCTGCATATATCTTTAATCAAGTAGATATCTGTTATGATTAATATATTCCTTGTTATTCTGTCACTGAAAAAGTAGGCACTGAGTTCTGAAGGGGAGGAGTTTATCAAGTATTCTATAATTCTTTTTTTGTTTTGTTTTGTTTTCTTAAAACAGTTATGGTGCCAGTACAGTGCAGAACATTAAGGCAACATTGAACCACATTTACCACTCAATGGTATCAAGGTCACCACAGTTATTTCCTACTCTGTGTGAAAATAATATCTTGGTTTCTTAGATGCTACTATTTAGTCCCTATGTGTAAATGCTGACTTTTTGGTGGTGACCACTATAGTATAATTATAATGAACTTTCTTTGAAAGAGGAATAAGGAATGAAAGTGAATGTTACTGAAAAGACAAGCAGTAGTAGTGGACAAATGCAGAACACTTTCTGTTACCTTCTCTTTGGCAGTTTCTTTTAAGTCTTGTCATTGAACATACTGATACTTTGCAATGAAAGTCAAAGTTACTTTCATTGACACTGAAAGGACAAGGACATATGACTTGAGCAATGCAATAGCACAGTGGTATTTGTGAAATCCAGACATAGGAAAGGTAGGAAAATATTATACCTGTCTACCAAAACATCATATACACTAGCTTTTATATTAAATCTTGACACAGCAACTTTGTCTATATTTAAGAGAGTGTCTGATGGTAGGATTGCACTATCTTTTGTATTCTACTCTGTCTTTATATGGGTGACAGGTTCAGTAGCTGTCTGAACATGGGGAGAGAAATTGAAGCCAGTGAAACTGCTGAAATAACACCGAGGAATAGTCTCCATTTCTTTTGCACTGAAAGAACTGTGAAAAGACCTGAAAGTACGTTTGCAGCAGCCAGAAACTGAAGAACTCGCAGCTGTGGGTACAATTGATGCCCATCAATTCCCAGGCATTCTCTTCCCAGCTCCCCTGTGGTGAATAGCAATTTTTTTCAAATGTATCTTAGGGCAAGAAAAGGTGCACAGGAGTGACCCTGGTGCAGGTTCCCAGTTTATTGAGGAGAGGGATAAGTATCAGAATTAGGCATGCTACAGATACCTTGCTTTTTATATGCAACAACACTGAAGTGATCTCATCAACTATCTGAACATTCAGCAAGTCCAAAATCAAACGCTTGTGTGTCAGATATACACAGCTGTATTTGTACTGTTGCTCTATCTAAAGAACATGCCAATTGCTTTACTTAGAGTGAGTTGAGAGAGAGAGACTCATTACTAAGAACATGTATAGCATTATCAATGAAAAACATTATTGTTCTTTTCCTCAGTGGTTTTAGTGTCCTTGCTTATCCTATCACAGGAGCCTGTGGTAATGTATCTTCAGAGAATGTGGGGCCTCATTTTCTACTCCCATGCACAGTGTGTCATCACTGACACCTCTGCACAGTGGGTGGGTTTGTGAGTTGACACAGGCAGGCAACCAAGATGACCATGAACTCAGGACTAGAAGAGTAAATTTATTTACAAAGGGTAAATTTATTTCCATTACCTCACTAACTGAGGGATCCCCAAAGCAACACCTGGGTAGAAGTGCACTAGTGGAGATGCAGGCACTGTTAAACCCAGTCCATGCCAGAGGATCCCTGGCTTGCTGTTCACACAGTTATTCCCAGCTGCAAGGTCACTTGAGCCACTTACAGTCCTCCTCGCCAGTCTTCCGCTTTTTAACCTGTTCCTCCCAACTTTCCACCCCCTTGCTCAAGAGACCACTGCTGCTGGGGCTGGAAATTTGGGACAGGAGATTTGCAGAGGCACTTGAAAGCATATGGGAAAAGGAATAAACATACAAGCATATAATGCTTTAAGTGTCCCACTCCTCTTGCCAGGGAAGTAAACCACCCAGTTAGCCAGGCACCACGGATAGGTTGTGTGATTAGATGCAATCCTGAAGATATTGAATGATATCCTCCATGCCAACTGGTTCTGCAGCCAGGTCAAAGCATCACATGCCTTCAAACTAGGAGCAGCATTTATGAGGTTGAAGGGCGACGTGGCTCATCAGTGATTGTTGTAAGGTGTACAGCAGTTCCTCCCAAATTTAAGGCAGCAGGTGCCTTGGATGTCCCATTAAACCTTGCACAAGGGCACATGCCAGCTCATCTATAGTCACTTCTCAGAAAGAATAATAAGACATTAGTTACAGTAAAAAACAACCACACACAAGTATTTACATATTGATTTTGCAGAAATAGATCTAAGATATGCTCTCATGGTACAAGCCTACAAAGAAAGCACAACAAGCCAGCCTGTGGTAAGGGAGGAAAAGAGGAGTTTTATCTCTGTCCAGTAACACATATGCAGTTGCTCCAGCTCCTTTAGCTAATATTGCTCCAGGCTTGGATGGGGTAATTGCCCACACAGATTGGAGAGGTGTGACATGCACTTTTTCAGATTGAACTTTGCTTGGATGTTTGGTTTGTGACACCAGTAACATAGTTCCAGTGCATCCCCCCTAGATAAGGCACAGGAAATCATCAAAGACACATGAAATACAAGAGCTTAAGAATATGATATTAACAGAGGATGGAAAATAGAGGGGATAAGACAGAGTACAGAACCACACTGTATTGTCAGGGGTTATTATATGAATGGTCACATCTAAATTAATAGGTTGCAGAATCCATTGGTGTAAAATTCCATTTCCCCTGTGGCTAATATTTTGGGAGAGACACCATCTGGAGGATTTTTGGTCCTCACTGTGTTTTGTACTGAAGGTGTACAGTCACACTATCTTGGCTTGTGTTTCTTTCAGTTTCTTGCAGTGTCCAAGCTACATCTTGAATTAATTTTCCCATTGGGGTATAATGTATAGCAGTGCCTTGGAATGCCTTGGACCAAAATTCTACAGACTATTTTTATCTTTTGGTCCAGTCATCTGCCTCAATCCCCACAAGACTATATCATCTAGAATTATTACTTCTAATTCAAAAGGATTTCCTTGTCTGGGAGTGTATAATTGAAACTCTTTTGGAGTATAAGTATGTGTGATCTATACCACACCCCTATCTGCTAAATCTGGCTAAATCTCAATCTCAAAGTCTGAGTACTCACTCCAGATATTTCCATCCCATTCCTTGGGATCCCGTGAAGATTTCATAGTTGGAGCGCGAACTTGAGAGATCAAAACCTTATTTTCCACATATTTATGCCTAGGTGACACCAGCTGCTGTATAGTGCATTGCTGCTCATAGCACTGCTCTGCTTGAGTGGTAGTGACTTCATGAGCGATCACCTTTGCAGCCTGTAAAGCCACAACTTCCTTTTCCAGCTCTCTCACTTTACTCAGCAAGGCCGTCACTTCACGTTCCAGAGCTCTAGCGTAGGTAACCAATTCCAGCTCCCTCACCTTGCTCTGCAGTGCTATGGCTTCACAGTCACGAGCTCTGGCGTAGGTGAGTAATTCCAGCTCGCTCACTTTACTCTGCAGTGCTATGACTTCACGGTCTAGGGCCCTGAGACCAGTAGCCAGCAGCCATCCCAGTCTCCCTGCTAGTTTGCGGGAAGACTTTGACGCCGCTTTCCACGGCAACCCACGCATGGCGACCTCGACTCTGTGGGGGTTCACCACCACCCCGTCATCTATCTCGGGCCATGTCTCTGGGGTGGCCATTGTAGCCAGGAAAGTGGCCACGGGGGTCCAGCGCTCAGTACTGGGCCATCCTGGAATGTGGGGGTTCACCACCACAGCGTCCCCAGGCCCTGACTTTTTCAGCTTTTTTGGCTTTTTCGGCTTTTTTGACTTTTTGGCTAGCCATGGCATGGTTGCTCCTGGATCTGCTTCAGATGTGTAAGCAGGCACAGGCAGGCAGCCGGGACAGACACAAACTCTGGCTAGAACACAGAGTAAATTTATTTCTGTTACCTCACTAACCGGGGGATCCCTGAAGCAACGCCCAGGCAGAGGAACGTGAGCAGAGACAGAGGCACCGTTAAACTTGGTCCAGACCAGAGGATCACCAGCTGCTGTTCACACTGGTTTATCAAGGGTTATTCCCAGCTGCAAGGTCACTTGGGCGATTTACAGTCCTTCCCTCCGGTCTTCTGCTTTTAACCTGTTCCCCTAACAGGGGGAAATAAAGACACATCAGAATAGTAGCAGTTTTGCTAATTTACGTGTGTTTTGCAAAAATACAAACCATTGTGCAAAGCAATGGAGAATCAGAGTGTGTAGGGCGCTGGTTTTATATTATTTTCCCCCCAGATTATATGACATGATCTTTCATCAGCCAGATTTGGCCACAACTAAAACTTTTCACAGTATAAAATGTACAGTTTACGGTGCTTAAAAAGTATAATTTTTTACAGTGGAAGAAGGATGTCCAGCTGTTGTTAAGGTACCACAGTTAAAAGGTAGGTGAGTGTGTGATCCAGTGTTGTTGTACTGGGCTTTTAGCTATTTTCTGGCCTTGACTGACATTAAGCTCCCAGTCCTTCTGTTGAAAGAATTCTGATTGATTAAACATTTTTTTATTTTTTACTTCCTGGCATGTATTTGAACAGCACTGCTGACTTGAATTTAGGTTGATGAGGCTAGTGAGCCTAGAAAACATGAGAAGTTTTCTGAATTTAAATCCTCAACACACTGCACCACTGTGCTTATTCATCGTGGGGTTTTTCACAGCTCTAGTCAGAATCTCAAAAGATTCCATAGCCAAAGAAAATACCAGACTTTAAGTAGCAGGACTTCCTTGAACTGTAGAGTAAATTTTGGCAAGAAGAGGAAGTAGTGTTTCAAAACTGTTTTCATTGTTGCTGTGTTTCCAGAAAAGACCATAGGAGACAAACCAAACTGGAAAATTAAGATTACTGTATGGAGAATAAATATACCAAAGGCCAGTTTTTAAAAAATTAAGTAGGGCAGACTCTTTAATAGTGACCATATCAGACACTGGGTTCTATTCAGTAACGGTCACTGATGAGTAGGTAGTATAATAGAAACAATATGAGAGTCATCAGATCAATTTAAAATAATTCTGTAAATTCTTGAATGACAATGAAACGAAAACCACATTTGAGCTGATTTGTTTATGTAATTTCCTTATATTTAGTAGAGAAAGTGGCTTCTTCAATTATATCTTTAAGTATATTTAATCAAATGCATAAAACTGGTTCTCAGTTGCACATGTGGAATCATGCTGCAGATAAAGGAAATAGGTTGTAACCGTACTCAAACCTTGAAGGTATAATGCTTTTTACTTTTAGAATACCACCAGAAAACAAGTAACCTTCTAATCTGGCTCCTGCATGAAAAAATTGTGGGGCAGGTGGACTCTTTCTCTAAGGATAACATGAACATCAGTTGACATTTATACTGTGGAAGGATGAGTGTTGATGCATTAAGGGTGCTGGTATTCAGCAGAAAACAAACCCCTTTGGATTCCAGCTGGTCCTCAGAGATCAGAGGGGCTGGGTGTGGCTGGGCTTAATTTCTGATTATAGTCAATAATCACTATAGGGCTGGTCGAGTTCAAAAGAAGAACTTGCATGAGCACAGATGAACAAGCAGTGCAGTTACCAATCCAGGAATATAGATCTGATCTTGTTCAGTAAGGACTTTGCAAGATCCAGATTCATGAATGTATATTGAAAGTTTACTGAAGCAACAGGAAAGGAGGTTCAGGATTGCTGGTGGTAAATGCAGTGGCTACGGAGTGGTGATGTGTGTTGCAGCAGAAAGTACAGTGAGATAGATTCTAATAGCACTTTATATATATCTATTAGATTAATATTCCCAGGTATACTCCAATATAGTTGGAGGCACAAAACTCACCTAAAGGCGTCCCTTCAGGAGAGAGAGACAGTCAGTCTGTTGACAGATCCCAAGCAGGCAGAGGTGTTTTCCCCTTCCAGAGGTGTTTTCCCCTTCCAGAGGTGTTTTCCCCTTCCAGAGGTGCTTTCCTCCTCCAAAGGTTTTTTTCTCTTCCGGCCTGTTCTGTCCTGAAGCTCCCCTTTTATACTGTAAATTTTGGTCTATTCCAAGGGGATGAACAATCTCATGTTATGGATGGGGTTTGGTGACTTTGGTCATGTGTGCATTGTATGTCCCATGTTCTCCTTCTTTTGATCCCAAGGGATGTGAAAGTTAATATGTTAATGGAGCTTAATGAGAGTCTCTGTCACTCAGTCAGAATTTATAATTGAGAAAAGAGGTAAAATAAACACTTTGGCCCTCCTCCTCCACCTACTGAGGCGGCAGTAAAGGCTCTCTGACCTTCACCAGAGGCTCTTTGTGCACATCCTTATCTCCTTAACGAAACAGATTTATAACAAGTGTTGTTTTTCACAGTGAAGGGAGTGTGGCTATTGGCTGGTGCAGAGGCTTGATGTTCTGCCGTGCCTCACAG
The DNA here is from genome assembly GCA_038380795.1 of Pyrocephalus nanus. Lineage (NCBI taxonomy): Eukaryota > Metazoa > Chordata > Aves > Passeriformes > Tyrannidae > Pyrocephalus > Pyrocephalus nanus. The sequence continues at coordinate 5,993,589 of CM076273.1, read as the reverse complement.
AAACAACATTGGGCCATGAGACCTCCGAGGTCTCACTCAAGCCAGGTGCAAGATAAACAAGAGGCCCAGCTCAGGTTTTTCTCAACCAACCAGTTATTGTGTAGGTGTTTATTTTATACATTTTACTTTGCTGTCTAGCTTTATAGTTATTTTATTTTTTTATTTTCTGTTACTGTATCCTTAACTGGTTACTACAAACAGTTGTGAAGTAAGAACAGAGTAATTTCCCTGTTCTAATACAAGCTAATATTAACTTTTGAAGTATAAATTAGAAGGGCAAGAGTGTGAACAAGAGTCTTCCAGGTTCCTGGTTGGTATTTTGTCAGTGCGATCCTGTCTCACACCAGCAATCAAGCTCAGTAGGCAGTTAGCACTGAGCTGACCGGGTTTGTCGGCCTGTGACAGTGCCAACAACACCAATGTCACTTCTATAAAAACTTGCAAGATTGTGCACCAGGAAAGAGGCACTGTGCTTCAGAGTGATAGGAAACCACAAAAGCTGTCCATCTACTCCATTGCATATTGAAACAGAACTAGCATTAGAAATAGTTTTGGCTGGCATAAATGTTGCATCTACTATTTTCTTAGACTCTTTTATAGCATAGCCTGCTGGTAAGCTGGAGTGCAACCTGTATGTAAGGAGAGAGATGGACAAATAGATGACCTGCTCTGAAGATTTTGGTTTATAAGATCTTCCCTTTGATTATCTGTGTCTGGGCTGGTGAACAGAAATTCAGAACTTCCCTTGAGACAAGCAATATGCAATGTTTGCTGGTGTATTTGCTTCCCTTTCAAATATTCCACAGACTGTACAGACAAAAGACAGATTAGGCTTTGCATCAGATTTACTAGAGCTCTACCTCCTTGCATTTGGACTCCAGCTTGCATTTTACACTCCTGTCTGAAGTTGCTCAAGAATTAAGCTTGTGTGTGCACTGCTTGTACATAACAGGCTTTCCCAAGTGACTATTTAGCACTATTAAAAAAACCCCAAACAAACAATCAAAAAAACCAACAAGACTAGCAGTAAGATTCTGGTAAATGTAAATGGATTTTATTTAAAAATTGCTCATGGCATCTTCTTGTAATGACCATGTTTTTGCTACACGAGGCATGCTGGTGGCATTAGTGAACTAGAAAGCACACAGATTTTTAGGGATTTGGACCTGATTTGTATTTACAGTACATATGTTTAGCACATTTTGGCAGTGTAGTGGACTTAGATTATAGGAAGAAATGTAAGGCAGGTACACTTCAAGCCTTCCTGATACTGCGTAACTGGTGTGAATTGTGTAGATATCAAGGTACACTCTGGTAGCATTTGTAGTTTAAAACTTCTAGTTCTGCATGGTATACCAGTGCCATCTACTATGTTTTAATCAGTTACATTAGACGTGCAGTGATAATTTTGTAAACTTTCTGTAAATGTTGTGTTTTTGAGAAATACTCTCTTCTTCGGTGTCTGCCACTGGATAATGTTTTTTTAAATCCTCATCTGAATTTTTATGTGTTTATTTTTTAATTTCCTGTCAATAGAAATGGAATCAGTGGCTCTGCCTGTTATTAATATTTAGAATGTGGGTGTTTGGGTTTTTTAACACACAAGCTGCTATGCCCCTTTAAATTTCCTTCAGTTGTTCTTTACCTCTAAACAATCTTTCATTACCAAGTTGTTTATCTGGGAAGAAAGTGAGACTGTCTCTTTGTATTGTTGAATAACATCACTCTTTTTCTCAAGAAGTCATTACACACTGACATCATATTGTTCTTCATTAGATGATCTGTTGCCTGAAAGTATCTTGGTGACACTGAACTTGAAAGCAACAAGAGCACAAGTGCTAGGATGCCTGGAGAGCAGAGACTGGCAATACCTTGCTCAAGCAGATATCCAAGATAATTTTAAAAAGGCATTAACAAATGCGAACCACCCCCACAGAGGTAATTTTCACCTCTGAATTTTTGCTTGTTTCATAGTCCAGCCCAGACTTCAGCCATCACTATTACAGCGCTGGAAGCCAAGTCCTACCTAGCAACGATAGCCATGTGCAATAATTTAAACTTAAAGAAAAATAACACAGCTGCTGGTAGAGTAGTGTCCAGAGACTTCTAGGTGCTTTCCAACAATAAAAGGGTGGTTTCTGTCCTGAAAATGTATGTGCGTGCATAGAAAAAGACCTTCGATATTCACAAAGAGCACAATTAGTGCTGTAATTGTCATTCCCTGATTAGTTGGAAACCTTATATACCCAATGGATTTTATTTTTCCTATTCATGAGTTACATGAGAAGAGATCAAAATATAGTTCCTTGTGAAATTTGTGCAAGTATTACTTTGATTTGTGCTGTTTCACACATCATTTATTATGAACTTTCAAAATTCTTAATATTGTGACTGGGGAATGTAGCTCTAGTGTGAGTTTTAGTATGATGACTGGAGGAGAATTAGCTTCAAGTCTTTATAAGTGTAAACATACTATGCAAAAAAAAAACCCCAAAAAACTAGCTTTTCTTACAGATAGTGTATTTTTCTCTTAATTGTACTGTTCTGGGAAATATTCCTCCCATGCACTTATTTAATGTAGAAGGAAGAACCAGCATCCAGAGATGCCAACAAAATTCTCCTGATCAGCTCCAAATCCCAAACCCTGTAGGAGAAAACTGAAAAAAAGTGTGTTTTCTTTCTTTCCCTCCACAGGTGGGGTCACTTTCCTCAGGGAGAGGGGGTAATGTGGCTGCAGTTGTCTCATAAACATCTTTATGATCATGGTAGTTTGTGGGGGTTTTTTACTTATAATAAAACAGCAATGAAAGACTTAAAATGCATTACCCCTCAGAGCTATGAATTACACTCCCCTTCAGATGGCATGGTAGAAGTGAGGCTGTGCTGTGTGGCCCAGAGGGGTGTCCATAGTCTTCCTTGCTTATACAGCATGTCCCACCTGTTGTTTCAAGTTCTCTATTCCCACTTAGCTCCAGCTGCAGCTGATACTCTTCCAGATGTGTGGCCACTAAAAACTGGTTGCACAGAAAGTAATATTAGGTGAAGTTCCTACAGTTCCTATCCTTTCCAAATACCTTTTGACTTATGAGGAGCCAGAGTCACGTGGCTCATTAATTCTCCTCTGATTAAGAACAAGGGTTGTGCCAGCTGTGGGGGGTGCAGCGGAATTCCAGCTTGGGAATCCCTGGTACACAGTAATCAAACACAGAGCTTGAACAGTTAATGCTCTGTTTGCAGATCCTATTGGATAACTACTAAAGTTGCATGGCTGAAATAGATAAAGTTGGGAAGTCTGCAATAGAAGTGTTTGCCTTTATACTTATTTACTCACTGTTGTTGCCTTTGTACAATAATATCTTTTCCCTGAAGGTCTTTGAAAAATTCGATCACAAAATAGAAAAAGAGTATGTTTGTTCTGGGTAAAATTTGGAAGCATTGTTCTGATGACACCTGTAAAACATAATTATAACTCCCATAGCTGCTTCCTCTCATATTTAGAGAGGAAAATTCTTTGCCTCTAATCTCAGGTGCATACCTGTGGAAGGCTTAGATTCCTTCAAGCAGTATCAAAGTAATGATAACAGTGTGCAGCTGCTGACTGTCTTTTGCTTGTTGTTACTCACCCAGCTGTTTAGAGGAGAAGAAAAAGAGAGAGAATATCTCTAATCAGCCATATGGCACTAAGTTTTATTTGCCACAGTAAGTTAAAATGTACATTATTGGTCAGCATCTTGGAGGCAAATTTTGACATAGCTTTCCAGGAGTACTAGATATAAGGGAAAAGAAGATCAGATATATTTAATTCACATTATTTTATATTATGTATAGAACTAGTTTATTTTGTCTCAGTGAAGCTTCCATGACTTGAGTCTGCTATATACCCAAAAGAGAGCATGGAGTGCAGATCTCAGCGCCTGATTTGGGTCCTAAAAGGTAAATTAAGAACTGTCAATATTGCATTTCAGATTTCTACAGTGCACTTTCACTTTGCTTATACCGGACATTATACAAATTAGTATTCTGGATTAGACAACTGGGCTATGAAATCTAGAAGATGTCTTTATAGTACCTGTTGATGTTTTTAGTGCATATAGTCAGTAGTTTTTTTCATGAAGAAAAAGTTTAATTTTGCTCTTGTTTTTAAATTGAACAAGAAACATAGAGTTAAATAAGGGGAGAAAGGTTTTTGCCTTAAAATCCCCTTCACCTTTTTGAGGGCAGGTGAATGTTAGAGGAGAAGTGAGGGACTAATAGGTTTAAAGTCAAGCTTTAAAAATTGGTGTGACTTTTAAAATTTAGCAAGTCCAATCTTTAAAGCTTTTTCTGCCATTTCATGTGTGCATATGACTGGAACTTCTTCAGTTATGGATATATTGACTTCAAACACACTGTTTGGTAGACTCAGTGTCTTTCTAAAATGTAAAAGGTAGGAGCACACCTGTGTATGTAGCATTGGGAGCATGACTTTAAAAATTGAGAGGGATTGTAACCCTATTAATATTGCTTCTCACAATACCACTACAGTGCTTTTTTAAACTCTGAAACCTATTCAATCTCCAAAGGATTTAAGGATATAATTAATTTTGTCTCCCAGTAATATAGTTAAAAACAGTTTCCAGAAAGAACAATACCCAGTTCTTCCAAGTGTGTTTAAAACATAGATCTCAAAGAACTCTTTAATTTCTGATTTGCTGCTTAATTGATCACAATATTTATGTTCTGTGTATTTGTTTACATTTAACACTGATAATCTAGACACAGTAAGATACCATCCATTTAAGACATTTTTTTGTATAAGTTCTGATTAGTTGGATAGTGTTTTGGATGAAGCTGTTTTGGGGTACTGGTTTGCAGAGATATTAAGCTGGGATAGAAAGTATTGTGATTGCTAAGCCAGAATAGTTTTTCTGGTTGATGCCATAAAAAATCACTGTGTACTAATGTTACTTAAAAAATAGACATGCTTTTTCCATTTGGGTAATGATTCTGGGTAGTATAATCCAGATGAGTGGTTAGGTCTCCTGTATTTTAAACAGTCTCTCTTCTGTGATTCTTAATGTCCTTTGACTTGCACTTCATAAGGTACCAAGAAATGTTTGATCAGATAAGAAACTTGTTCTCTAAGAATAGCTGCTTGAGTGGTTCTGCACTGTCTTACAAATTTGTAATTTCATATAGTGAGGTGTTATCTCTTAAAAAATAAGCCTTGACCCATATAATCAGTACAATTGTTTGTTTCCTTATAGAAGCACTAAAATTAAAACTATCATGAGAGTATTAAAAAAACCAGATTTTTCCATAGAAAAAATTCCTTCTTCATCTGATGGCCCATCTTGCTATTCTTCTCACTGTTTCCATTGCTGTTACTTAAAAGGCTTTGACAAATATAATAGACTTTGCATAATGATGCCATTGTAAGTCACTTCCAGCATATTATAGTGTGCAGTTAAAATTACTCTTGCGATTACTACTCTCCAGTGCTTCCACTTTATCATAGTACCAAATGAAATTAAGAATAGGCATATTCCTTCCTCTACTTACCAATATTAAAAAAAATAATTAATCTTAAATAACATTGTTGTAATTTATTCACTTAAAAATTCCTCTCAGATCTTTTTTTTCTCCGCAGTTCATTAAGAATTATTTTGCTGTATAAATATATAAAAAAAATTTAGAATATATACATTTTCTGATAAAATGATGTGAGGTTGGGAGCATCTTGTAAATACTTTTTTTCAGGGGACAAGACAATGCCATACACTGAAGGACTGTTCTGTAGTAATAGATATAGAATGGAAAGAACCATACTCTATTTCTATGCCATGTTTTCACTAGTGATCTAAAGTGTATGGTTATGTATCTGCAGGTTCTAGATCTGTGCATGCCCCCTTGGCAAAATCTGCCTCTCTTGGCTTCTAACCCAAGATGACAGCTCAGGTAGTTTTGATATAGTTAGTTTTTTCCCTTAATGACTAAGCAAGGGACTAAAGAGCTAGAAAAAATAGGGAAACTTTTTACCCCTTATTTCTTATTTTCCCATGAATAATAGTTCATAGGATGAGTGTTCTAATGCATGTGATGAGAATACCCTAATTAAAATGGTATTATTACAGGAGTTAATAATGCAATGGGAAAATATTCAAAAACAATGAGGTGAGTGAATAATGTAAAATACCATACCTTGGGGTTTTTTTATGTGTGGAAAATACTTGCTTTTCCTGTGATACTGGCCGCATCATAGAACAGTGGAAGTCTTGGCTGTGGAAGTCCAGCTCAACATCGGTGCTTTGTAGGAGCAGATACCCAGGATTCCTGACATTTCTGAGATTTGTTATGCTACCTGAAGTGGTGGACAGCAGCCTTCTGGAAGGGTCTTCCCTGTAAATAGATATAATTGGGGGATTGCCCTTATGTATTTTGTTGTGTCTGGAATACAGTAACTCTAAACCTAAGCTACGAGAGGAAAACAGCCAAAATGACAGTGCAGTAGAGTCACCTCCAACTGGATGGAAAGCTACCAAATCATTGTTCTGATGTGTCCCACTTACAGTATACATGCCATGTTCAGGAGACACCTATGTGCATTGTGGTTGCTTCACTGCTATCTGCCCAAAATCACAGCCTGAGAAGCTCAGCCCTTGAAGACTCCGCTCTGACAGTGCCACCTCATTCTACTCTAGAATGCGTTTGCATTTAAGGATACTGAGGGCTACAGTTGCTTTATAACAATCTGCTAGTCTGGAGAGGAGGAGACAAGCAGTTCTAAGCATGCTATACTGCGGCTTGCTCCCACTTGAGTCCCCTCCACTGTCAGTCCTGTCAGAAACATCTGATGTCTACCAAAAATCGGCTTTAGTTGTAAAAGCTACCGGTAGAATTGTCTCAAGGAAGATAGAAGGCAGACAAGCCAGCAGCTTTTGTTTCTCTTGCCCTAACACCTCACGAAAAGGGTTTCTTCTGCCTCACAACTCTTCTTTAAGGTTTTGGAGATCTTTTGGGCATCTGTGCCAATAGCAATCTCAAACTACTGGTTTAGACAATTGGATTTAAAAAGTATTTCTCCACGTGGTTTAGCTTTCAAACAAGTCTTCATAGCCTTTTCTTTTGGGCCTCAGATACTGAACAGCTCAAACTTTGGTCTCATCTGTATTGACCTTGTCTCACAAGCCCTCAACCAGGGTTAACAAGAGTTTACTTGGTTAAGGGAGGTTACCAGGGTTTGCAGAGTTCAGGCTTTGGCCAGCATTAACCCCCTAATCTGTTTCTTTCTGAAAGTCTTTGATCATGCACTACACATTGAATGCAGTTTCACTAATGACTTCCATTGCCAGAGTTAACTGAAAACTGTTAAAAACATTAGGGGATTTTAATTCTGTACTGTCAAGAATGAAACTGCATTCTGTCTGGTGTCTGTCTTTCTGTCATTCATTGCTAGCAGTCTCAGAAGGAAGAACTGTTTATGTTTCTCCTGTCTTCCATGTGTTCAATTTCAAATCTGGGAAGGTTTTTAACTTTCTCTTAGAAGATTTTCTTAGTTCTTTTGCTACTTACTTTTAGTATTATGTGATATTCAGCAATCAGCCAAAGCTTCCAATGGCTGAAGAAATCTGTTTGGTATCTGTTTCCAGTTGACTCTGTGTAGTGACAACTACTTCCTAATGTCCCAATCAGATGTTTTGTTCTAGGGCTAGGATGTGGCATGTCAGTGAGTTGTGGATAGGTTATGCTGGTCCTTTCATGATTCTGATGGTAGTCCACAGCTGTCATCTTCATTTGGGATGAGGGGTGAATAGTCTAAACCAATTGGTACTTTTCTCTCTTGCTTTTTTGTTTTGTTATTTATTTACTTTAGTACTGAGGAGAGATTTCAGATTGAAAGCCACTGAGTTTGACGACTGACTTTGTTGCCAAGATGCAGTGCAGTTTCCATGTGCCATTAAGCCAGTGCATTCTTATACCTACCAGCCAACTCTTAGGTGATGATGGCTGTCTTCCACCACATGTAAGCAGGCTCTAACCATCAATCTCTGGGTGGAATATTCTTTTATGATATTAGCAGGTCCTACAGTCTTACTTGGTTTGAGGTGAGCTTTGGAAAGATGATATTTGTAAAGATCTTTGTTCGTACTTTCATTTTATAGCACATTATTATTGTTTATCTCTGTATTTCTGTGTACTGCTTATACTAGATATTGCTATCTGTGTAAATGTTGCATCTCCTACTGTGCTGATCCACAAGTCTTTCTGATTTTCTTTTAAATATATTTTTGTCCCTGGTGTACTGGCAAAAGCCACATGAAGTTGATCAGGTGTCCTATTGCTAAGAGGGCCTTTAGGCAGGAAGTTTTTTTCCCGATAATTACTCTTGAGAAGTATTAATTAAAGATGTGATCTGGTCTTAGGGTTTATGAGTAAGGACTATGTACAATAAGTGCAGTAAAGTTCAAAAAGTCTCACCAAATTTAGTTAATTGCTCAAATGTCAGAATACTTGTATGAAGTCAGACATTAAAAATGGATGCATTTATGCTACTAACAATGTGTCAAGTACTTTGCTGTCTCTGGGTTTAGAAGAAAATGTCTTGGGAAAGTCTGTTTGACTGTCTGCATAGTATGGACTCAAAAGCTTTAAAGATTTCTCTTCATACATGTTTCTTTGTAGATGTTGTCCACTTCTTGTCACAGGGTGATATATGCTCCTTTGTTTCTGGAGTCTATTTTGTATTCTTTTTTGATGTTTTCTATAATGATCCGTGTTTGATTCCAGGATGGACAGATCTGTTTATAGTAACACATTATTTCAACTATTCTTAAAATAAACAATATTTAACCAGGACTATTTGGTCAATTTCTATATATCTAATACATAAACAGCTAACTTTTACAGTAATTTTTTTTAAATGATAAATCTCAAAACGATGGAGCCGAGGTAAAAATATTGCTAATTCTAATCAATATTTTGCAAAACTTAGGCAAGAAATGCAAAAGAATTGGCCTGAGGTCATTCAGTATTCCAGTGGAAGAACCAGTGGAGCATCTCCCGAGTTTCAGTCTAGTGATTTATATGCTAACCTATATTGAGTTTCTGTGGTTGAATTCTGTAGTTCTTTTAGAAAATTGCAGATCTTTCTGCAGCCAGTATTCATCATGAGTAGGTTCAAAGTATTATTGTATCTGCTATCACGTAGGTTGATAACTCTATATTTGCATCATTCTTCTTGAACTTGCTGAGACCATTTTTTTTTCTGTCACCCAATGGCAAGTGTCCAGTACATTGAAATAGATGCAATTACAATAGAAATTAGTGTGAGTTTTTAACTAGGCAGCTTTAATAAGTGGCGGCTGCTGAGCTAGATGGCTAAAGCAGTACTAGTTGTTCAATTTGACAACTGATGGAATCTCCTAGAATAGTTTTAATTTGATATGTTGACTGATACATAACCATAAGCAATCTTCAGATTGCTAGAACACCCTTCACATTTCCATTAATTAAAGAGTAGATGTCTCTCATATTAGTTGGTGTTAAATTTATTTCCATTTAAGATATTCTGTGTTTTGGAGAGGCCTTTAACAATTGTTAACGACCAAATGGTTACTTGAAGTGCTATTACCTAATGTCACCTCCAGTTTACTTGCTTTTCTGGCTATCCAAGAGATCCATGAAATACTCCCTCACATAGAGCTTCACTACCTACTGGTTGACTGGTTGTAGAGGAACACGCATCAATTTAATGAACTTGTGTTAACATCCAGGAGAAACTGGTTCAGAGATAAAAATCAGTTGTTAATTGGCAGAATAGATTCATTTAATCTCTGAGGAAAGAGAACATCAGTAAAAAATGTCATTATATCTGATGCTGAGGCTGCATGGGTGGCCTTCCAGTCATAAGCTTGACTGAATTTAATATTTATTCCAATGTACCTTTTAATTTCAATTATTTTCTGGGAACTTTTGAGATATCCATTATGGAAATTTAATAAAATTTGCTTCTCACCATGCATTCTTCTCTTCTTAGCCTGAAAGGAACTGTACTGGTAATAAAAGCTGTAATTTCCTATATAAATATAAATATGCTTTTCCCAAAAATTATGACCTATTTTGCCAAATGAAAATAGTGGGTAACATCAAACTAAGTGCTATACCACAGCACTGTTTTAATCAGATTTTAAAAAGTCCAGTAAACTGTTCTGTTTGACAATTTTAACTTGGAAAAGGAAACATAATACTACATAGTAATGAAAGGCCAACCCAATCAACCTCACTGAAGTCATCAACCCAGTTACTGTTGATGCTCATGGATTCACAGAGTCTGATTGAAGTTACAGGGTGTTGTTTTAATGACCTTATGCAAGCAACTGGCAATTCTACACAGGGTGAGTAGTGTATGTGTATTTCAGGAAGTAGGTACATGATTATATTTTAATAAAGCATAGTCAGATCTGTTAAACAATAGTGTGTACAAGCCCAAATACAGATGACAGTTCTCAAGAACTCATATACTATTTCTGGGGGGATACAGTGTGTACAAATACCAGAATTTACTTTGAAGAAGAAGAATATCCACTGGTATTATTAGAGTTATTAATTTATTTGGGTATCCACAGGTCATATTGCATTTTGTGAGCCACAAAATGATTCTTATTCTGAACAACCCTTTAATTTGGAAGATATCACTTTCCCGGGTTTAAAACACTGGGGTCCTAATTTCTGGCAATCTTCTCTTCCCTTGGAGGCTGCTGTTGGATTGAAATCTGTGCTTGGTGCCATACAGTCACTGCTGGGTTATCAAGTTGTACACTGGTGATTCATATCTAAATTATGTTCCTTTCTTCTTCTTTGTTTTAAATCACATTTAAAATTGTAAATAAAGCTACTTCAGACTTTCTTATATGTTCCACTCCAGTTGAAGTGAAATGTCTCTTTTGGTGCCAGGATGTTGTAGAGACTTAAACTGGCATAGTTCCTCTGAAATCATCAATCATTCCAGTGTACCAGAGGTCTGGATTAGGTCTTAGTTTTCACAAATTTAACAGATTTCTTTTAAAGTAAGGAGAAAAGGATGACAGACTTAAATGATTAAGAAAAATAAAATAGCAACTGATTTAATCAAAAGCATATATGCCAGTAAAGCCAAGTACAACTGTCAAAGGAAATAAACAAAACAAAGCAAAAATTCTTTAATTTGACGTGTTTGCTTGACAGATAGTACTTTTTGGACCAGCACTTGTGCTGGTGTAAAGTGGCATAAGCATATAAATGCCAATGGAGATTTGCTGATTGTACCCACTGAGAATCTGGTCCCTGTTATTTAAAATAAGGACTGTATCAGATGTTCTTCTGTTCATTCAAAAATCAATTCACTTCTGAATTAAAAGGCTCTCAAGGTGTTTTCATAAAATCATGCTGGCCATAGCACAAGGTTCCTATTTAATCAAGGCATCTTTGAATTGTGAAACTTTTCCTACTTGAATTTCTAACATAATTTTCTACGGTTATATTCTAAGTGCCAGCCATAAAAAAAATTCTGTTTGTTCTCTCTTTTGGGTCAGTCACCACTTGGGTGTTTATGAAAGGATTGATGTATATACTGTCCAAAAGGATTTGGTAGGGGGTAGATTTGAATCACAAAAGTGATTATGTTATTTTACTTAGGAAAAAGTCTTTTTTGTACCCTTTTCCTTAAAAAAAAAAAAAAAAAAAAAAGATAAAATCCTATGTAAATAGTAAGTGTTTTCCCTGTAATGAATGTTCCTTTCATTCTGCATTTCTGTATAATATTGGAAATTGTGTTTTTATTAGAAGAGGTATTGGATGGAAGCCAACAATTTTTTCTTTTAACTTGATATTTTGGGCTCTGATCTTTGTTAAAACTACAATGGCATGTATCTAGTACAGTCAGAGGTCATTTCTATAGCTACTACCATTTCCTATCATTTCTGGGGAATGTTTGTTTTCAAAACAAAGAATTGGGTTAAAGCTTAAGTATCGTATTTCAGAACATATTTCAAACTGAAATTAAGAATGCTAAAACCTTTCCTTTAAAGGTCAGATGATATTTATTATTATTATAAAAATGATCTGTGATTTATGAATTTAACTTCTCGTAAACCTCCTTTGTAACAGAATATGCAGTCAGAAGCTTAACATTACATTGTTTTCCTTTGACAACGTATCCACGAGACCACTGCAGCTGTTCCTTTACTCACAATAGCAGATTAATTAACACAATCATATGCTGTTGGCTCCTACTCAATGAGTAGGTCTGCAGTGGGATAGATAGGTAAATCCTTTAAATGTGTATGAGATAAAGAATATACTATAGTAGTTTCATAACTAGCCAGTTTTGCTTCTGACTAGTCAGCCCTATCAGCAATGGTTCACTGACTACAGAAGCTGTGAGCTTACATTTCAAAGGCAGCCACACCTATTACAGAGCAATAATGCCTGAATCATTGCAAAACTCAAATATGTAAAAGCACAGGCACACTCAGAATTCACCATATTTGTTAAAATAACAGGCAATCTGCTTCAAGCATTTTGAGTTTATGGAGTAACCAGGAAAAAAAAAAAAAAAAAAGAAGGGACATTTTTTGTTGGCTGCTTCATTTAAAAAAAAAAAAAAAAAAAAGGGAAAAAAAAAAGTTCAATCATTGCTTTCCTTTAATATCTTAATCTGGTCATTATTCACTTTTTACCCACTGTGTATTAGAAATACTTGTAAGCAGCGGCCATGGCATCAGTTTTAAGCACCAAAAGAATTTTTCATCCATTTCTCTGTGTGTGCTAATGAACATGTGAGCAGCTAAATCTCCTTTTCCTAAACAAACAATCATCAGCACCATGTAAGTATTTATTTGACAACTTTAACTGACATTTTAGTGGATGCTAAAACCTTTCTTACCAGGAATATAGCCTTTTTTAAAATTTTCTATTTATTTATATTTTATTATTTTGGTTTGGTTTGTGTTGGGGTTTTTTAACTTTAAAGAGAAATAACCTTTTGGGGAAAGCAGTAAGCATCAAATTTAAGAAAATTTCCTTCAGGCTTTCCACTACAATCCATGAGAAAAAATAATTGTATGCTTTGTTACATCGTTTACACACAAACTGAGAGCACAGCAAACTACTACATTGAAATTGTCTCATTTAAGGGACAAAGAAAACTCATTGTGAGACCTCTTTTCTGAAAAAAAAAAAAAAAGCTAAACTACTTGCTAGTTTAAATCATTGAAAGTCCTTTCTGGTCCATTTTTTACTGCAGTTGTGGTTATGTCCTTTTACATATTCTATGAGTTTTATGTAATGGTATAAATATGCATTTTGATCATAATAAAACATAAAAAGTAGAGAACATGACTGATTTTGAATGGAGGGCTTTGCTTGCACAGGAACAGCAGCATTAGACTTACAGATGGGAGAAAACCAAGTTCAGAATCTTTTTTGTGCAATACAGTTGTTGAAAAATAAACACTTTAATAGCACCCAGCTTTATATCTGAGAGTTCTGAGTACCCAAAGCTACTATTTTTGAGAGGAAGAAACAGAGCTGGTGAGCTGGCCCCAGTTCACTCAAAGATGAAAGCAGGCAGATTTTTGGGGAGACAAGGCGGATAGAAAATTTCTTTAACTTCTGAGTGCTCCTGCTCCTTGCTCTGAGAGCAGATTATGCTCTCAGGTCTTTCAGGTGTAGTTTCTCTGACAAAAATAACAAAAGAGAAGCTTCTGCTGCCTTCAGCCTTCTCATTTCCCAGGACTGACATACTTGCACCGGGCAGCAGGGTCATGCCCTGCAGAGTAGGGGCTGCAGCACTTTCTTCCTCAAGCCAGCTCAGGAGGCCCAGGAGGAGATGGGGGTCCAGCAAATGGGTGAGGGGGTCCCAGGGGAGCGTGAGAGATCACACTGAGTAGGGCTGACTGACAGATGATAACATCAGTGTGTGTGCTATGAGTGCCTGGTACCAGGGACACTGAACTTAATTCATCAAGGCATCTGGATGATGTATAACTTCAAGTCGTAGTAGTGTTACCCTACAAAATCCAGGGGGTTATCTCGTTATTTAAATAGGAAAGGGAGATTCAAGAATTTTAGTGGAGAGTACTACTCAACAGATGAGTAGTGCTCAACCTTATTAACTGTATATTTATAATATATTTCCCACTATTTGTATATATCTTATTAGGTTCACTGTACAGATGAGCAGCTGAAATCAAAGGAACTATGAATCTTATTTTCAGTTGAAAAAGCAGTAGCTGCCAGGTAGTGAGCTCTTCTGAAAAATCACTTGCTTTTAACCATCCTGCCTAAAGTTACAGGCTTATCTCACTGCTGGATTTGAAACAAATGTCTTGACTCTTGATAAAAGAAACAAAGGGCACCATCTTATATGGTGTCAGTGCTGGGAACTGTGCTCAGGTGTGCTGTGATTTACAGACTGGATTCCAGTTCTCTCTGGATTTCTACAATGCTATGAGACCCAGGTGCTACAGGAGTTTTTTTTGAGCAGGCTAAGAAACATGTTTGGCCACTTGTCAGACTAAAGACCATGCCCTGCTTTTCTCAGAAGGAGAATTTTCCATAATTTAGTTTGTGTAATTACATTCTTTAAGCCTAAATTGTCCATGCAGTTTCAATTTGGTACCATTTTTCTTACTCTGTTTTCTAACTCTCTGTTGTTTCAGATCCTTTTAAATAATTGTTGATTTCTGTCCCTGTGACAGGTGAAGAGGTGCCTGTGTAAACATACCTGCTGCAACCTCTGTTGGACTTTGCATTCTATTAAGATAGAAGTGTTTAAATTTATATGAAAATGTTAAGCTCTTAGTGAATATTATCTGAAGATAGACTCAAAAGCTCTCCATCTTCTGTCAACCCAACACAAATTTAGGATCTGAAAATCCTTCTTTTTTTGGTAGATTATCCTACCTGGTGGTTTCTATGTCTTAAAGTTCTCTCTGAAATTATGTTAAGGATTCTTTCTTTCCAGGACTTACAGTGAAATAGTTGGAAATGTCTTTTCCTGTTCTGAGATGCAACAGCAATGTTTTGTGGGGCTCTTATTGAACAATGCAGAAGACTACTGCCAATGGATGGAAATTCCCACCACTGGGAATTGCTTCAATAAAGGTTCCTTGAGAAGTTTTTGAGAACAAAGAGGTACTTGATAAAAGCAAGGCAATGGAAAGCTTAGAAAACAAGGTCATAGAAAGGCCCATCAGTTTGTACCTGCACAACAGCCTGTGAGCAAGGATTGTATTTTTAATATTAGAATAAGATGTTCACTTTTGTCAAGTCCACTCTGCAATTATAAATATTTCATTCATTGTAACTTTGCAAGTGTCTTGCAATGTGCATTTCTTATAAGAATCTATATATGGAGTGACACAGAAGTATTGATTTGTGTGATAGCTTCTACCTGTGATGTTTGTCCTTTAGTCTGTCAGGTCATATGTGCTGAAATGAATTGAACATATAGCTTTAAATATTTAGGTTTACTTTACTTCAAGATTGTTGTTGATGTCACGGGGCTAGGATAGGATTGGGAATAAAATAAAATGAGCTTTTTTTTTCCACAAACTTTTCTGTAAGCCCAGGTAAGTAATGTTGTATTTATGTAGTCTTTATAGTTTTTGCTGTTCTAAAATACAGATGGGCTTTCTTTATTGAATGCATTGAGATCTGTGGATAACATTTGTGCATAAAAGCTAAATGGTGACAGTGCCATGGTTTGTGGTGTGCTGAGCTCAGGGAAGCTGAGCTGAGCCCCACCCCTCTGGTTTTTAATATTTAAACAGGATAGTTGGTG
Organism: Pyrocephalus nanus; assembly: GCA_038380795.1. Taxonomy (NCBI): domain Eukaryota; kingdom Metazoa; phylum Chordata; class Aves; order Passeriformes; family Tyrannidae; genus Pyrocephalus; species Pyrocephalus nanus. Next base: position 5,977,787 of record CM076273.1, on the reverse strand, counting down.
ATTTCCATTTCAAAATGCATCCAAGTAGTATTCTCTTAGTTTGTAGCAGATGAATTAGTTCCCACTTTATCACTAGTTATCAAAACTTCAATTAACAGTAAATTTATTCTGGGGATAATAGAAGTTTTGTACAGTTGGTTTTTTTTTCCTCATGGATAGTCATCAGAAGACTTAAGGATGCAAACCTTTCAGGATTCCTTTTGGCCTTTGGATAAGGAGAGTTAACCTTTTTTAATTTTACTGACCTAAAACATTTCTAATGTACTCTCCTTTAAAATTAAGGGGACTTTGTTTAATTATGAATTAGAGGATTTGATCAAAAATATCTTTGCACCCAGCTATCCAAAAGCCCAGAAATACCACTGAAATAAACATGGTATTATATGTACTTAACAAATTGTTCATTTTCTTCAGCTACTAAGTGTATCCCCTAGCACTGAAAAGTGTGTCACACAAACCCGTATTTCTTTAGAAATATATGGTGAGGAGTTTTTAAAAGATTACTGTCAGAGGTTGAGTCATCAGTGGCATCATGGTTAAATTCCCACAAAAAAAATTATTACCCTCTGACATTGACCTTTATAATAAACTTGCCTTTTATCACAACATTTGTAAAGTGCAGGACAGACTTGTGTTGGTTTACAGGTCTGTCCTTCACCATAGTAGCACAGTGTTGGCCATGGCAGAATTACTTCCCAGGTACACTGAGTTCCAGGCTTCCCTGTTTGCTATAATGGATATCTTGAAAAGTAAACAAATAATTTATTTCCTTAACGTTATTTTTTCCCCTAAAAATAAATATTGAATTTGTTTCTTAAAAAGAAAAAAAAATCCTAAACCAAACAATACTATTAAATATGAGATAAGTGTAGGCTGGGAATAATTGTTTTGAGTTTAGCTTCAGTAATTGAGCTTGAGGTTTGTTGCTTGCTGTGCTCCTAAAAAAGAATTTGTACCTGAAAAACATTTCTGTTTTTTCAGGTATTAGTTAAGTTTTAATATAAGCTGTTACTTCTTGCAAATTCTGCTGTGTTTATGTCCTTAGTTCATCATAGCTGTAACAGCATTATTGCTATAAAATATAGTAGAGAATTGCAGTAAAAATTACTGAAACATATTCTACCTTTAAAATTGGATGAGGTTTCTATTGACATCAGCATTAAAAGGCCAAGCTGAGAAGATATCATTACTGACACAGAGGAACATTTTGCTTTTGTTCATAGTGAGTTATTAGTGAGGCATGCCTTGTACATGTTTCCCCAAAGAGTCCAAAATTTCCACATGTTACTTCCATTCCCAGCTTCTGTGTTCTGAAAACCCCACTGTGTTTAACCCAGGGACTCTTTCACAACTCATGAACCACATAAGTTTCCCAAAACCAAATCCTGGTTTCGCTGAGCTCTAAGCAAAAATGCAGCTCCAAACAACACACTGGGCTGTGACTGGGCCATGAAAAGCACCACCCTGTTCTCAGTGTTAAGAGATACAAAAATTTGTTCCCTTCCCATTCTGGTACCACGCTGAGAAATGGGCTGAGTTTCTGAGCTTGGACAGCTTTGAAATGAGGAGCTGGTGGAAATGAGATAGTGATTTTGAAGTACTAGAAGGGTTTTCTGTGTCTGGTGGCCCAGGTTGCAAACAAGCTGTGCCTGGTGCTGCAAGAAGTCAAACTCCCAACAGCCGGGAAAGAGAGAGAACTGATTTGACAATTAATCTCAGGCTTGTTGATGGAGGTCGGGGCTGCAGGGTTTCAGCATCAGCTATGACTTTTACTTCAACAAAGTTTTTGTTGCAACTTAAGTACTACTTAAAACATAGTTTTTTTCCTTAATGTGTTTGTTAATTGGTTGGTTTATATTTGAAATACTGAGAAATACTTCTTTGTTGGTAGTAGGTGTTTTTGTGGAGTGAGATAGATGACATGAAATAATGCTGCTTCCCTCCCCCCATTCAGGGTATGTTCCTGAGGTTGTAGGGAGTGTAAACTCATAAGGGATATGTGATGAAAATTGTCAATGTGGCAATTAGCTGGATGAATGCAGTGGAATTGTTTTTTGCTAGAAGTTTTGGCATTCTTGTGCTCATATTTCCACCTCAGTAACAATCAGGAAATTGTTTGATGTAGGCCATGGAAATGGGGTGTTTGCATCCAACAGTCCTGCAGAATGCTACAGAGAAGAGCAGTGCAGATCTGAGGCTTGATGTGCTATACTGCATGGTGGTGTACAGTGCATACTCCAAGAGAGTTTTGTTCAGGTGTCTTAATGGGCTTTGACAGGTTGTTTGTAGCTTAATTTACAAATGAATTTGATTAAAGAGCTCAATGAAAGAGTCTATATTCAAGTCCGGATTTGAAGTTGTGGTCTACTAAAATGAAATGGAGGCTCCCAAATTAACACCTCAGGAAATATTTGATTATCTTCATAGTTTGGGATTGTTTTCCACCCAGATAGTCTGTGAAGTACAAATGAATAAGCTACCCCTTTTGCCACCATTATCAATGACAAGGTTTTTATTTGACTGTAATATTACAGGCATTATCATAAGCTGAAGTGTCTTGTGCTGAGTTGTACACAAGTCTAGTTCAGTTATAGTTGGGGGGATGAGAAACTGTATTTGTTCTTTCTGTTCCTATTTCTAAGCCCCAAAAAGCCTCTTCAGGCCACAGACTATGAAGGAGCCATGGAGGGAAGAACAAGGCCACAGACATGTGAAGCCAGTGCCAGGAGTTTATACTCAGCAATAAATGAGTAAGATACTGCAGACTTCATAGAATGCTGTACTTCT